>JALPQI010023524.1:0-15775 GCA_025490895.1 Thaumatotibia leucotreta
CGCCAATAGCATGTCGGGTCATGCTCAGTGTAGGGTTCCGTAGTTATTTAAAAATGGCTGGGCCGATTATGTTCGAAATAATTTTATTTTAAAATATTCTATAAGCCTTCATGATTATAATTTTTTGGACCCACGGATCAAAAGATCTAGGGGTATGTACACAATATTTTTTTATTTGCCATTAACTCCAAAAATATTGACATACTCGTACCTTGCCTAAACGTAGGTAATATGTTACGGAACCCTACACAGAGTATACTCGTACCCGACAAGCTCTTTGCCGGTTTCTTTTATGAACCGAGGAGGGTTAATGATAAAACTTATTTGTGACGGATATATATACGGGATTGTGAAATAAGTAAGTGTTCGTTACTACACCTGCTGGGAGTTCTTCGGGTGTTATTGGGTCAGGAGCCCGGACCTGACGAAGGCGGTAAGATAGGAAGGACTTGTAAAAAGGCCTATTCTTCACACGGAAGTCCAGTCCCACGCTGTGTTGGCAACCGCTCAGCTTGAGTAGACGCTCGCAGAGGCAGTATACGATCTATAAAATCGTAATAATAATTCAATAATGGCACCTGCCATGGCCGGACACCTGTCCGGACCTCTTTTCTATAGTTCCATTTCTGATCCATCCATCCTCCATCACCATAGCCCATTAGTCTTTTCCATTACTCCTCAATAGTTTCTATACGCCTGCTGGGACCGGTTTACAGATATCTATTGATGTGCCTGTGAATGGGTTGCAGCAGGTGTACAACACAGCAAATTTCTCCAAACCTCTACGTGTTGGATCTGTATCCCCGCGCAAGCCTATCAAAAAACCGGGATTTGTAAGCCCGTGATTCCCAAGGAGATTCAATAATAAGACTTTTTATTATAGTTATTTTCGGCAAGCGAATTAGAGTTTTTTATTGTGAGTCTAAGTTGAAATTCTCGCCAAAGTGGCGATATGTATAAGTTACTGTTAGATAGGTATGTCATCATTATATTAGGTACAACAGAGGCTGATAGAAGGTTTATCCGACTAAGAGCCCGTTCACTCGGAGATATCCGATAACTGTTTTTTATAGGATCCGATTTATTCGCAATAGTATTTTAATGCAAGCGTTCACACGGCCGTCCGGTTGCAGAATCTGGCAAAAAAACAGTTCCTGCAAAATGTGTCATCCGATGTTGCGACTACAAATCGGTCCGATAATGCCGGATCCGGTTTAGTGGCAATAGTATTTCAAGAATGGCTTTGTAGGATCGGATGATGCCATAAAACCGGACGGTCATGTGAACACACTATCTGGCTTCACAGGATCCGATAGTTGTTAGTAGATCCGACAAAACAGGATGCCGTGTATGTAATGTATCAAGTTCAGCTAACCAGCGTGTCCGTAAAAAAGGCTGCAAATTCTAATTTTCTGTAGGCCAAATCTTTCCGATCTACAAAATCCGCGAATTTCGGGGAGTTTGTAGATCGTGTCAAATCTCCGAAATTTACAAACTTCGATGTTCCCGGTAGCAGGCCATTAGCCAGAGTATAGATACGATGCCAGCAAGGCTTTCGCAGGCTGCGGCATTGCGGATATATGACCAAAACTGAACATTTTGGAACTAAAAGTGCACGGCCTCTATAACGTAGCTGATTCTATGACGCGTATAGTACCTAGGTATAGGTGCTTAATACTTAGGTAAATTACCTTCGGAAGTTCCTTAAAAGCTCTCTCATCCAATCCGTGCAGCGTGGCCCGTTGCCTGTACAAATACTGTCGTATTGTGAACTCTGCCGTCTTCTTATCCTTAGTCAGCATAACTGGTTCTCTGTAATGTTAGAGATATCCTGTAGCCGTACCATAAAGAAGTAAAGTATATCGTCAGGGATAGAGCAATACCGCGTAACTACTAAAGCAGATAGAGTTCAAATATCAAACAATAGACACTCAAATTGACACTAATTGAATTTGTTAGTTACGCAGTATTGCATTGACGATATGTTAGATTTTACTCGATACGTAATGCATTCTATCGCGCTCGTTCTGACATATTGGAGCGAGCGCGATGGCTTGCTTTGCGTATCGAGTAAAACCTAACGTTGACAAAACTTGCGAGCTCATGGTAGCGCTCTTGTTTATTTTAAAGTTTCTTGTAAGGTAGTAAGTAGTATGTTAGGTAATATTTAGACGAAGTCGATTAGCTTATTTCGCAGCTCTATTTTACACCTTATTCGACATTTTATCGAGTTTTGTTGCGCTTAGGCATGGAATATTATACTAGATTGTCGCTTCCCAACTTAATTGGTTGGTTTTACTTCGTCCCGTCCCGTAACCTACCCAAGAGGGTGGGATCTATTTCAATAGCGGGGTATTGTCCCTTAGAAGCTTGAATTTCCATCCATTTAAAACCAAGTGGAAGCACTGAAGTTTCAGCGAAATATATAAATAAATAAATAAAATAAATATTTTTGGACATCCTTACACAAATCGACCTAGTCCCACGGTAAGCTCAATTAAGGCTTGTGATGTGGGTACCAGGCGACAATATATATATAATAGATAGATACATAAATACATTGACAGCCATGAACAAATATTTGTGATAAATAAATACACAAATAATGCCCTCGCCGGGATTCGAACCCGGAACCTCCAGCTTCGTAGGCAGAGTCACTACCAACTATGCTACGAAGGCTGAAGAAAAATTATAATGTAATACTCACACTGGAACTGAGCTTTTCGAGCACTCATTTTCTATAGAAAACATGGAAAAAAGTACTAGACAGTGAAGTAGGTATTAGTCTGGCGTGAGTTATCGGTTATGTTATATTTATGTCAATTAAGTAAATGCATTATTTTCAATCAAAAGACCCCACATTCATTATTGATTACCTAATATTTAAAGGGCCTAAAAAAATTGCTGGTATCTTCATATTCTTCATACAATCATCAAGTTACTTGCCCTTGAAAGCGCCGCGCCAAAATGGCTCTTTTAATTTGAAAACGATACGTAACCCAGTGACTCACTTGGAGCTGAACACGACAGTCTGCGGCAGCAAGTAGTGCTCGTACTACCTCAGATACACAACAAGATACCTACCTCAGATTACACAACAAGGAGCATAATATAAAATTACTTGGTATCTTCATACAATCATCAAACCTCTTTGAAGGCGTCAATGTGGCTCCTTTACTTTGAAAACGACATGTAACCCAGTGACTCACTTGGAGCTGAACACGACAGTCTGCGGCAGCAAGTAGTGCTCGAACTACCTCAGATACATAACAAGGAGCATATAAAATGACTTGGTATCTTCATACAATCATCAAACCTCTCTTTGAAGACATCAATGTGGCTCCTTTACTTTGAAAACGACACGTAACTGTTGTCGCCGAGAAATGGCAGCACTAGGTGACATCGGCTGACGTCACATCCGAGCGCGCGAAGTGGGCCGATGGTCTTTCCCCGCCACAAAGTTGTGGTGGAAGGGAGAAGACCGGCACACCTCACTTTTGTGCTTGACTGCGAGCGAGAACGTTGTTCCTCTGATATTGTAATAGTGATAATTATAGTTGCAAATATATATATCTTGTGCTATATTGGGCCTTTAATATATAACCCAGTGACTTACTTGGAGCTGAACACGACAGTCTGCGGCAGCAAGTAGTGCTCGAACTGCTGCACGCACAGGATCTGTCCCGACGTCTGCACGGACCGCGGCCGCTGCTTGCGCACGAGGCGAATGGCGTCGTTGGCGCGCACGCGCACCGAGTAGGTATGTGTCGGTCCGGCGTGGGTTAGCATATCGCTTATGATGTTTCAATTAAGGAAATGCTTCGTTATAAATTAAAATACCTACCTCAGATTCACAACCAGCAGGCTTAGCACATGGTTGGTGCGACAGTATGTCGCCGCGAGATAGATCTCCCGTACTTCACTAGCTATATTAACAAAAGAGGGACGGATAGACTATCTCGCGGCGATATACTGTCGCGCCAATCATGTGCTAAGCATAAAGGAGCATATAAAATTACTTGGTATCTTCACACAATCATCAAACCTCTCTTTGAAGGCGTCAATGTGGCTCCTTTACTTTGAAAACGACACGTGACCCAGTGACTCACTTGGAGCTGGACACGACAGTCTGTGGCAGCACTGAAGTTTTTAGCTAAATATTGTAAAGTAATACTTACTCACACTGGGACGGACCCTGTCCTACGTTTCTTTTTGTATGGAAAACTTGGAAAATATTCTATTGTAATGAGGCTAAACTGTGCGTAGTATGTGTCGGTCCGGCGTGGGTTATCATATCGGTTATGATGTATCAATTAAGTGAATGCGTCGTTAGTAAATACCTGCATTAGATATACACCAAAGAGTCTAAAAAAATTGCTTCATACAATCATCAAACAACCTCTCTTTGAAAGCGCCAATGTGGTTCCTCTAATTCGAAAAAGGCACGTAATCCAGTGACCTGTGACTCACTTTGAGCTGAACACGACAGTCTGCGGCAGCAAGTAGTGTTCAAACTGCTGCACGCACAGGATCTGTCCCGACGTCTGCACGGACCGCGGCCGCTGCTTGCGCACGAGGCGAATGGCGTCGTTGGCGCGCACGCGCAGCGAGTACACGAGGTAGCACGCTATAAGGACGCCTGTGCGGCCTAGACCTGGAAAAAAACGAGCTATGGGTGCATCCTACGAGAAAAGTACATTACTACACAAGTGCGAAAACCAGTCGTGTCGATTTAAAACATCGCCACTCGTTTCAAATTTCATTTTTGCACGTGTCTCGTACGAGCTTTTTTAGTACAGATGGCCCTCCGAAGTTTTGGACCTGACGTAAAATGAGCCACTCCTCGCATTAGAGCCTAAAAAAGGCACCATCTGTACTAAAAAGTATTTTTGTCGGGAACGCGACGGCTGTGACAGCTACCTTAGATAATACGAGTAGGAGAGACCTAGCAGTGGAGATTATGCTGATGATGATGTAGTTGTTTGTCTATATTGTCTACCTAATATACTAGGGTATACCTTACATTACGAATTGTAGAAAGTAATAAATAAGTACCCCCTAAATCGGTTTCTTTTACCTCAAAGCACTCTGAAAATAAGTTTCAGTTCATGCCTGTCACTGCAACTCATGACGATTTTTAAGCCATCTTCCTATACAATGTGTGAAAATAACCAATTTAAGCATTTTTTCATGAAGATAACTTGAAGAGAACAGAAAACAATACATTTTATTATCATTTTACTGTCTGACCAAATTTTTTCAAAGTATAGTAAGGTAGTGGGGTAACTGAAACGGTTTTTTTAATGGGGTAAGACAAAATGCTACCAGCATAAGCTGTGCCAGAAGGACGACTTTTTGTCTTTCCCCATTCTGAAAACCGTTTCTTCTCACCCCACCTTACCTTAATTTGTGTGGAAATTTCAGATGAAAGTCGGGACGGGTTCCTGTTAGGTACAGTAATGAACTTATTTTTATCAGTCTGTTTTGGGATAACCCTAAACTTAGTAGAATTTAGAAAAATCGTGCGTTCTAAATAGCCTCCACGCCGCTGTGTAGAGCAAAAAATTCTGTCTTTAAAAAAATACAAAAAGTGGGTCAAAAAGTATGTATCTTATAATAAACACTGCCAAGTTAAGAGTGTAAAGGAAGCCGATTTAGGGGGTATGCGTTTAAAAAAAGTGACACCCTAACTTATACTTATTAGGATCTCCTCATTTCATCATCCTCCTCAATTATCCTCGATTCATCTGCCATAATCGCCACGCTGGGCAAGCGGATTCGCGATAGCAGAAGTGTGTCCACTATCCCTAGTAGTAGCACTTTGAGTTGGGCTGTTTGTTGGGCCGTCGTCCACCTTTTAGTTGGCCAACCGTCCGGAGTATCATCCCTATGAATAGTAGGACCAACGGTAGCAGTAGGGCTAACATTGGACCTTTGTTGGCAAACCAACTATCATCTCCCAACGAGAAGTACGAGAATCAACCATTGGCAAGGACACCCCGACGGTAAACGCTACTAGGGATGATGATGCTGCTGCTGCTGCTAAACATCGTCATCAGATAATAACTGCGGCCCTACCGCGAAAAACGAAATACGTAAATTTCGAGGATTTGTCTCTCTCTCTAATGACGTCTTTGTTGAAGTGATAGAGAAATCCTCGAAATTTACGAATTTCGATTTTCGAGGTAGTAGGCCTGACTACAGTAGGTATGCGGTGTTTCAAAAAGGTGTTTTTAGTACAGATGGTGTCGTACTTTTTAGGCTCTAGTGCGGGAAGTGGGTCATTTTACGTCAGGTCCAAAACTTCGGGGGGCCATCTGAACTAAAAAACGTCGTAGGTACGAGACACGTGCAAAAACGAAAATCGTAACTCGTGTCGATTTAAAACACTCCCTATCGTCTTTTCATGTTTTTCGCACTTGTGTCGTAATGTACTATTTTAGGTATATAAAAAGTCGATATTGCTCATGACTGAGCATCCCATGATGGAGTTGCAGTCATCATTGGCTACGGTAGCTCCTTAGCACTAGGCGAGCCGTATGCTTCTTTGTGGTATAAGAAACAATTAACTTAAACATACAGGGTGGAAAGGGACGACGTTCCTTCCCGCTACCGACCGAGTCTACCAACCATTACGATGAACTTTCAGTATGGGACCAACATCGAAAGCGTACATGGAAAATTGACTTTACCATACTATTGAACTCTAACTAAGCACTCACTTTGTATGAGGGGTTAATTTTTTTTTTAATATTTCTATGTTGGTACTATATTGAATGTCCATCGTAATGGTTGGTAAACTCGGTCGGTAGCGGGAAGGAACGTCGTCCCTTTCCACTCTGTATGTTTAAGTTTATTGTTTCTTCACCGGTCGTTTTCAAAAGAATGTTTAACATATTTTTTAAGAGAAAATAGGGGTTAACCCGGTATTTTGGTTAAAGGTCATGAATAAATTAGTCAGTTATTCGTGGGACCATTTCTCACAACATATATTAACGTATAATTAACGAACGTTACAACCCATGGAAATATTAAAATGAAACCAAATAACTCGAGTAGTCGTTTATTAACACGGAACACGTAAAGAACTATTAATTGCAAAAGTAGGTAAGTTGTACAGTCAAGGTCAGTAAATATGTACCTACTTACATGTATATTAACAGCGTGTTGGAGTAAACAAGGTGGATATTAATATCAGAAGACAATTATATGGTCAATGCCTACTTACCTAAGGATCAATATCTGTTCCGATATTAATGAATACCTAGGATTGCCTTTAGGAGTTCCAGGGGGCAGGGCCGGATTTAGGGGAGGGGCAACCGGAGCTACAGTCCCGGGGCCTCCATGAAAAAGGGGCCCCCATAATAGAGATTTCGAAAAAAAAATCAAATTCCATCTAGTAAACACTAGTAAATTTTTTTTTGAGTGTTGAAAGTGATCTACTCCGTTAACTGGATTTCAGCGAAATCGTCAACGATTTTTCGGCGAAAAAAGCTCGGAAGATTCCGTTCGTTAACGCTAAAATTTAATTTCAGACAATTCTAGTTTCCGATTATATTTATATGGTTGTTAAATAATAAAATAATCTATACTTGTCTTATTTGTTTCCACAAAAAAATATTTATTGAAAAACTTGACTGAAAAAAATTGTCTACTTTATTTGGAAAATAATTGGGGGCCTACTCCTTTGTTTCCCCGAAGCCTCTCAACCTCTAAATCCGGCCCTGCCAGGGGGCCAACCATGATCTCTTAAATGCGATTCAGTTTAGAATCTGGTCCTGAACTGAATCGAATTAGTAGATCGTAGCAGGGCACATTCGTATTAAAACAGTTTCCTTTTAAACCAGACCTTCTACTACCGCGAACACAAAAATTCGTAAATTTCGGGAATTTGGATGGGAACCGCCGTCCGTCTGAGGCCCTAGCCTCAGAATTTGAGTAAGCCCGACTTTGTAGAGGTAAAATTCGCCATAGGTGTAGGTATGTTTCTGAATATAACAAAATCGACATTACGAGTATATTTAAGTATTTACATGTTTATGATGCCTATATATATATACTGTTAGACCATAATATAGATATTATGGTCATCCCGCCAGAAGGCGCCTAAACGAGCCGAGCCTCTATCGCGGCCTGTAGCTATGGGCCGGTTCCTCGGTAGCCCCGTACACACTGATTTAGCTTCTATTTTATTTCTTGAGGTGTTAGCTATCGTAGCATTGAGGTCTATAGCATAGCGGGTTTATGTTGACAGACTATAGGTTGAACATGGCGAAACTATATATAAGGTTTTAACTCTCTGTCAGTCGCACGCTTTCTCTCCAAATTTTCTCAATAAGATCTTCATTTTTAGTTTCTTTGGGAGCAGCACTGGGTTTACAATCAGCATAATATTTTCCACTAGTATCCGCTAGTTCAGGAGCAACACACAAGTGTATTGAAGTCTGTGCACCCTCCTTAGGCGATTTGAATAGAGCTCGAATCACTGCCAACAACACATTCCTAAACAGGGCCGGTAAATGATTGAAGATATCCGTGTTCACCACTCCAGGATAAAGAGAATTTGCAGTTATACCTTGAGGTAGCTTCTTGGCTAACGCCTTAGCCCAGAGGATATTGCAAAGTTTGGTATTACTATACCTAGTAAATGATCCTTTCGTGTTCAAGCCCGCGATGTCTTCAGGATCCAATTTAGAGCAGCAATGCGCAGCGTACGAGGACACGATGACTATACGACTTGGTTTAGACTGTGTCAGCTTCTTGAGCAGTAGGTTTGTGAGCAGAAATGGGCCTAAATAGTTGATTTGCATTACCAGTTCGATACCATCCTCAGTAGCTTTCCTTTTAAGGCCACCACATCCAGCGTTATTGACTAATATATCCAATCTCTCAACACTGTTGTTAAATTCCTCAGCGAATTTCCTGATGCTTTTGAATTTTGAAAGATCTAGATGTCTGTATTCGACGTTGTTGTTCCCTGTAGTAGAAATGATGTCAGTGACAGCCGCTTGTGATTTCTTGTTGTCTCTGCTTGCGATAATGACTCTTGCGCCCCTCCTGGCGAGATCTCTTGCTGTCTCAAGTCCTATTCCAGTGTTTCCACCGGTCACAAGGGCGATTTTTCCTTGTAGTTTTGTCTTACACTTGCACACGCCTTTTATAGGGTCTAACCATAGTTTTAAACCCAGTATGAATACGATAAACAATAGGGTTAAATAACAAATAAGTTTGAGTAAAAAGAAGAAAAGTAAGTAAAAGAACATGTTTACTAGTTTATTGTGTCCTAGATAATGAGTATCTACATGACGTCCATTTAGTTACATTAAATAGGTACAATCTCGTAGAAAAGTTTTCTAAATTAATAAGGTTGAATGTAACTAATTCGAAATAGTTATTTGTAATATGGCGCAAAGCTGTATTTTAACCGCGAGTATGAAATGGAATTAATGGAAACACGAGCAAACGAAAGGATTCTATAGTTGAATTACGTATGTTACCTACTTACGTGTTTTTTTTAGATTCTGAACAAAAAGAAAATAACTCTATGTCAGATGCATAGAAAATTAATGCATTTCAAGACTTTAAGGTTAACTTGAACTTTATGCATAACGGAATGAGATAAGATTTTATCAATGTATTTTACGGCGGATGGCTTGTTATGTAACTTCTTGTGTCCGTAAGTTATTTTTGTATACTTAATATCTAGGTATTTCTAGGGTTCCATAGTAAACCAGGAACCCATCATCATGAAAAAGTTGTAATACAAAATAGTACGTGCCTGCATTTGGAATTCTGGTGCTTCATTTTAGAATACAAATTACGACAAGGTAGTTGTACAGTTTCTAAAATAAAAGTCACTTGTTATTGAAATACACATTTGCTTTATTTACTGTACCAAACTTATATTTCAGATTTAACTATTAACCAAACACGTATTTTCACTCGCTCGCTGATATGCAATATCATAATCAATCTGTCAAAATGACATCGACTAGAGATGTCCAAATTGTACATTTTGTACAATACTAGGGGTGAGAACTCTACAGTAGTGACATGAGATGCAGCGTTGTTCATCATGATAAGCGTGGAATTGTATGTAGGTACTAAATAAATAGTTAATGTGTCGTATTGAGTTCTCTTTCCGACTGTACTGATTACCTATTTGAATAATACATTATCAATGTAAGTCATGAACCTTAACCGGGCCGTTCTATAGGCTCAACAGCAAACGCTGACCAATCGTGACCTTTATTACAAAGCGGTAAAGTGCACAAATGGGTAGCTAACTTTGTTGACGATAATATGTACCTACTTAATCTAAATTCCAGAGTTGTTTACTCACTTGAGTGAATTTGTTTAAGGCATGCAAATACTTCGGTTCTGTTTATAAGCTTTAACATAAGAATATTTAGCGTGCTTACAACATATTTAGTCAAACAAATAACTTCCAAAGAGGGTTCTAGATCAATTTGCCAGATTACTTAATCCCACTATTACTTATTTACCTACCTTTAAAACAATGTACTTTTAACTGCGACCATATATAAATGGACGTCTAACGCCAGCTCAAAAATACCCCCAAAAACAATTACCTAATAATCAATTGTGCCAAGATGGGCAGGAGGCAGAACAGCGCTTTTCTTAACACTGCGCATATTTCGGCGCAAAATCTTTGGCAAATGTTTAAAGAATATTAGTCATAACTTGAATGGACCTATCACAACTATTTCAAATGGCGGGTATAAGTGTTTATACGTTGATATTGAAATTCATTACCGTAATACATTGAAGTGGAGGTGACACTTGTCAACTAAAATTCAGGACCGTTTTTGAAACGCAATTTAGTATGGCGTACGGCTTCCATGTTTTATTTGTTCGTAGGCTTTTAACCAATATTTATTACTACTATTTAAAATAATCTGTTGAAGCAATTTTTTTTATCAAATCACAGAATGATCAGTGATGCTTCAATTCCTTAGTCGTCTCTTACAACACCCGCGGGAAGGCACAAGGCATTTCATATATTATTATTAATTATTATTATCGTACCTACAAACGTCAACACGACTAACTGAACATTCGTGAGCCTTATAGTAATGTACGTAGAAGCGTAGAACGTACGTTAGTTTCTGACAATCTACCTGACAGATGAATAAACAAATAATTTTATTTCCTACTTCTTAGGATTTCCTACCCAAACCTTTAAACCTAGGTATCCTACAGGTATCCTACAGATTTCTTAGAAGTCGGTGCCAAGCCAAATACGTTCATAGGTATATACTCGTATTAGATAGAGCTTTGTAACTTACTGTCAGTCCGATTATGTTGTTATCAACAGAATGATCTACCTCAGTCATTTTGATGAAAGCATAACCGGTGTGACAGTAAGTTCTATGACTTGACTATAGACAAAAATCTATCAAATACGGTCATATTATACTCGCGAAGTGAACATATTTGGCTTGGCACCGACTTCTAAGAAATCTGTAGGATACCTGTAGGATACCTAGGTTTAAAGGTTTGGGTAGGAAATCCTAAGAAGTAGGAAATAAAATTATTTTTTACTTTTTAGTTCGGGCGAATTTTTGAAGGCGGTTTTATTTTTATTTTAAAATATTTTATTTTACGCTTTTTAGTAGTGTAAAATCGTTATTTAGTATGCACTGCACTGTAATAGGCCAGAAAACCTGAACTGGATAACTTAAATATTCAAAGAATTATCCCATTATCGAGGAGATATACAGTGTATCATCAGTAGGTATGAATAATTTCAAAGATTATAGGTAACAGCCTTAGCATGCCTATATTATTTAAAGAATCACTAACCGCTAACCAACATGTCATAACTACTAAGCGAAAACTTGAATAGATCTCGAAAATGTATGACAGTTGTTACATTCAAAGAATTACTTAATCGTTAAGGAGTTATACCTTTCGTCATCAGCTCACCAATATGAGACTATGACCACCTAAAGGCAAATACTCAAATAGCTTCCAAAATATATGAACTATGTTATATTTAAAGAATTATCCCCTAACTCCTAATCTCTAAGAAGTTGTACCTTCCATCATCAGCTCACCGACATGAAAGGATGACCACCTAAACGCAAATACTCGAATAGCTTCCAAAATACATGAAATATGTTATATTTAAAGAATTGTCCCCCAACTCGTAATCTCTAAGGAGTTGTACCTTTCATCATCAGCTCACCAACATGAAAGGATGACCACCTAAAGGCAAATATTCAAATAGCTTCCAAGCCTTAGCATGCCTATATTATTTAAAGAATCACTAACCGCAAACCAAGATGTCATAACTACTAAGCAAAAACTTGAATAGATCTCGAAAATGTATGACAGTTGTTACATTCAAAGAATTACTTAATCGTTAAGGAGTTATACCTTTCGTCATCAGCTCACCAATATGAGACTATGACCACCTAAAGGCAAATACTCAAATAGCTTCCAAAATATATGAACTATGTTATATTTAAAGAATTATCCCCTAACTCCTAATCGCTAAAAAGTTGTACCTTCCATCATCAGCTCACCGACATGAAAGGATGACCACCTAAACGCAAATACTCGAATAGCTTCCAAAATACATGAAATATGTTATATTTAAAGAATTGTCCCCCAACTCCTAATCTCTAAGGAGTTGTACCTTTCATCATCAGCTCACCAACATGAAAGGATGACCACCTAAAGGCAAATATTCAAATAGCTTCCAAGCCTTAGCATGCCTATATTATTTAAAGAATCACTAACCGCAAACCAACATGTCATAACTACTAAGCAAAAACTTGAATAGATCTCGAAAATGTATGACAGTTGTTACATTCAAAGAATTACTTAATCGTTAAGGAGTTATACCTTTCGTCATCAGCTCACCATTATGAGACTATGACCACCTAAAGGCAAATATCAAATAGCTTCCAAAATATATGAACTATGTTATATTTAAAGAATTATCCCCCAACTCCTAATCTCTAAGGAGTTGTACCTTCCATCATCAGCTCACCGACATGAAAGGATGACCACCTAAACGCAAATACGCGAATAGCTTCCAAAATACATGAAATATGTTATACTTAAAGAATTATATCCCCCAACTCCTAATTGCTAAGGAGTTGTACCTTCCACCATCAGATCACCAACTTAAAATGTTCATGATTAGATGCAAATACTTGATTAGTCTTCGAAAAGAAATGAAAAATGTCATGTGTGCCTACAACATTTGAAGAGTTCCCTCGATTTCTCCAGGATCCCATCATTAGATCAGAATTCGGTGACAATGGGACCAACTAGAAGGTATACCCTTTCAAACAAAAAAAGAATTTTTCAAATCGGTCCACGCGTCTTCGAGTAATCGGGGAACATACATAAAAAAAAAAAAAAGATTTCGACGAATTGTTAACCTCCTCCTTTTTGAAGTCGGTTAATTAGTCGTCACCCTTCTATTTTTTACAGTTAAAGATTTGAGAGTTATAGATTAACCCTTATTAATATGAAGTTAAGACTGGTAAGACTCACCATTTTTCCAATTTGTCATATATGTAAGGATTATATCTAAACTGCCAAAAGCTCGTTAGATCTCGCAGGCTACTAAGGCCTAATGTCGGAGCGCGTGCGGTCGAATGCTGATAGCGATCCCGAGGCGCTCCTCCAAAAGGTGGAGCCGGCTTTCGTTAGTGATTTTAGACGGTAGTCCACTAGAGGTTAGTCCGTCATATCCCCTGGTTTCCACTGGACTAAGCGGCATGCATAAATGCATTTCCCCAACGTTATAAAAAAGGCTATAAAGCCTATAAAGTAAATGAAACACCTAATGAACCACTGTCACTCAAACGTAGGCTTATAGATATGTCCATTCTTCTAGTTCTCACCTACGGTGCTCAGACTTGGTCTGTAACGGAAGCTCAGAAGTCGAAACTTGGGGTTTGCCAAAGAGCTATGGAGCGCTGCATATTAGGTGTAAAACTTATGAATAGGATCCGGAACACCACGCTGCGCTCTAAGACCGGAATAGTGAATGTAGCTGGAATAGCGGCCAAGCTGAAGTGGGACTGGGCTGGCCATGTCTACCGCATGCCATTTATGGGCCAAGACATCAACGGTATGGGTAACTCAAAGCGAGGACCCAGCAGACCTCGCAGGCGTGGCGGGATAACTTGGACTCCTTTTTAAGTGACTGGCTGGCCAGATATAGCACAGAACCGGGATGAATGGAAGAAGAGGTAGTGGGATGGAAGAAGTGGGAGGCTGGGAGGGAGTGCAGTAGTGGGACAGAATGGGCTTATAATAAATAAATAAATAAATAAATAAGGCCTATAAGCATTACCTGCATGGCAGTGTATGGCGACCTTGCCCTCTTGCAGTGCGAACGATAGGACCTTGGCCATGTCCAACAGTCCGCTGAGGCTGGCTTCCCCATAATCTGGCCATGCGAAGTTGTAGTAGTAAACTAAAAAAAAACTAAAGTAAGTAAAGGCCATTCATCCTTAGTCGTCTTATCTAGTAAACAACTTTCTAACCTAAAAGTACACGTTAAACTGCCATATTTGCCTATACCAAAATACCTGAGTCCGTATTTGTGCAGTCCGTCCGTAGTGATTAGTAAATTGCTTAAGTTTTAATCAAGGAAACAGCAGTTTACACCAGGAAACGTGTACATTTAGGTTAGAAAGTTGTTTACTAGATAAGACAACTAAGGATGAATGGACCGTAGATACAGTCATTGGCAATATGAAGACCGCAAAAACATTTGACACAATCTTACTTTTCAATCGGCTTTAAAAAATAGAGGTTCTCGGTTTGTTTCCTCGGAACTACCGACTCGACTGGGTGAACCGATTGTAAGCTTTATAATCATTTTATAATAATTGTATATAGCAATATTCAGACCAGTGTCCTGGTAACACTACATTTTCACGCCATCGCGCAGCGATTCCACCGGGCAAGTTGTTTTTTTTAAAAGATAGAAAAAACAAGTGAAGGACGATTTTTGCGAATGGCGCAGAGCTTGTATAAAACTGTTGAATAATATTAATAAAAATACTAATTGGATTATTGATTGCTTTCAACTGTTCAAGGTATGAGATAGTTTTAATGTGTTACTGAAGTGATGTGATAAAACTGTATTAATAAATGGAATTGAAAGAATCTTGGGTTCATTCCTTTCACGATTTTGATGATTCTTCTTTTATTTGGAAGCGATTACTTACTATATATATTGGTCCCATTTTAATTTGGTCCAGTTCTTACAATGGCATCCATGAAAAAACCATCACCAAGTCATAAATTTTCGTAAACGTGCACGATGGTCGAATATCACGCCAACCGATTTCGACAATTCTTTTTTTAACCGAGTTCCAGACAAACCGAGATGGTCCCGTTGTGCGAAAGTCGGAGTGCGATAATGGAATCTAGGAGAAATCGATGGAAGTCGGTTTTTTAATTTAGTAATTACCCTGCCATAAGAACGTGTCACATATTGTTTTCAGCCAGGATAGGTATTATTGCAGGTGACTGTAGGTATATAACTTAATACAGGGTGTTCCACGAGCCACTGAAAACCTTGAACGAGGTGATTTAGTAGGCTGTACTTTTAATATGGGGCCAATCACAAAATCTAAAAAAAAACTTTTTTCATACATTTTGACCGATTGATCACGACATTTTATATGAAAAAGGCAAATTTTTTTTGGGGATTTCTGGGTTAGCTCCATAGTAAAAGTTATTCAGCTTAACCTACGAAATCACCCCGTTCAAGGTT
>JALPQI010023525.1:0-11155 GCA_025490895.1 Thaumatotibia leucotreta
GAAATAAGGTTTATTCCTACTGTATTCGCTACCTAATAGCGAATAAACCTTATTTCCTACTCAAAATCACGATCTTCTGCGATCCTTAATATCTGGTAAAAATATTATTATTGCCGATAAAAGCATACGATGAAGACTGGACAACACTAATAGTAATGACATTCTATCTAGTCAGGTTGGTAGCATTGTTCAAGAAAATGGAGTCATTGATATAATTCACGACCAAGTAGAGCTACCTTATTTGTCTCTTTTTCCTTACGGAATACATCTTGAGATGGTAAAGGATGACAATATTTTGTTCAGGTATGTCTTAATACACGGAATCTTCCTATATTTTATCTGTGGTGCTGTCAAATTGCATTCAAATCCTACTGTTTATTTTTCTTAACTTTTGACCAATTAATTAAATATCAGGCTAAAAATGGACGATTTCGACATATTTTCTGACGAAACAAACTTTACTCGCCCTCTTTACAAGGATGTATTGAATAAATATTTGAAGGAAGTACCAGCAACACCAAGCGGACCGAATTATCAAAGTAAGTAAGCGAGTTCCATTAAAGCCAGATTATTACGTTTAATTTACTCACCTGTTGTATTTAGATATGTCGCTTGGGACCCGAAAATGTGTGGGAACAATGGACATATCTTACACATTCTAAAATTCCAACGTAATGTAGCCTAAACGCAAGCGACGGCTGCGCTAGCATGTTTCATTGTCTGACTCGAGTGGTACGGTAAAGAGCATAAGTATACTATTTTAGACCCTATGCTGTAGGTAAACATAAGAAAAAAAGTGTATACATATTTATGCCCACTACTTATCAACTGTGCAATGTTGAGCAGTGTTGGCATTTGCTGATTGTTTTTAATTTCCCATGGACATGAGATAACAATTTCAATAGTAACTGATTGTATAACTTGACGCAATTTTGTTTGGCACATGTAACAACTGATTTTGTAACAGAAAACACAAACCTGCTCTTATAATACATATTTTAAAATTCAGATTAAATATAAGCATTCATTTATAGAAGGGAAAAATATCTTTAAGATATAGTCTTCTTCCCTTGTACTATGTTAATAGAAGAATTAGAAGAGGGATGTCTAATTCGGAACAATAATACTCTTGCACCAATCATGTGCTAAGCCTGTTGGATGTAATTTTTTAAAATTTTTGATCTAGTTATTGCAGTGTTCTTACTTTATGAGAACAGATCAGATTATTTCATACAATAATCTACAATAATCATTTTTTGGCTGTCATGGTATGGGGCACTTACAACAAATTATATGTAGCACCAAAATATTCTGCCACTTCTAGAAAATGTGGCCAGACTAATGAGGCATATGAAACACTCAGAGAAATGCCCCCAGAATCAATCTAATTTTAGTCACAAAATATAATTTATACCTACAACTTTATACCCACTTATACCACTTTATATTATATCATTTCAGGTGCAAATAAACTCATGGCTGATGAGTATCTCATGCAGAATGACGATGCCCGCTGCGCTTTCCACCTCAGTGAGGCGGTGTCAGCATCGCTCCGGATCCTGGCTCTGTACAGGGATGACCAGCTCAAGGGTTGTGGTGAGTTCACTGATAAGGCAGAGTTGGATAAAAAGGAATCTGATTACTCCTTTTAATTATATTTGTATTCAAGATCCCGATAGGTATCTCATAGGTAAGCATGCTCCACAGTAGACTGCATCATCACTTTCCAGCAGGTATGATCGTGGTCAAACCTATTATGAATAAAATTCTTCTTCTTCTTCTTCTGCGGGTGTTGTAAGAGTCGACTAAGGGATTGAAGTGTCACTGACCATTATTTGATAAAAGATTGATGATGAGCAGCAGCCTCATCATAGTGGACACATTACTGCGATCGCCAATCCGCTTGCCCAGCGTGGCGATTATTCCTCCTAATGCATTTATACGCATAATTAATAGGAGAGGCCTACGTCCACGGGCCCGTTTCTCGAAAGCTTGTAACTTGTAATACAAGTGGAAGTCTCTTTTTGACACCATAAGTTAGACAAGGACTTCCGCTTGTATTACAAGTTACAAGCTTTTGAGAAATAGGCCCCTGCAGTGGATTATCATAGGCTGATGATAATTATGAATAAAAAAAAATCCTCAGATTCAAAATTATCCGATTACTTTTTGACCAACTCTGCAATAAGGTGACAATGCCAGTTAATGGAAAGGAAGCAAAAATAAATACATCAAGTTATTCACCTTGCAATTTTGCATGGAAAAATTAATACCACTCACATGCTTTGATTGGAGTAGCAACAAACTCTCGTGAATGGTCTATGTTACATAAAATAAGAGTGATGACATGTAGCTACAGCATGTCAATGGATATGGGCCTGATTCACTGTCCAACAAATAGAATATATCTGTCAGATAAATGTTAGCAGTCCTTTTCTTTTATATGCCTGGAAAAAAAGATAGTGATTTTATCTGATGAATGTATTTATCTGTGGAATTGCAATACAGGCTGTTAGTCTCATTTTAATAATTTTGTTGACTGTTAATGAGTATTCCTGTTACAAAGAAAATAATTCAAATCAAAATCTTTATTTGTAGAACATAGACACTGTCATTTGTTTTAAAAAAGTAAATTTCAAAATCCAACAGTATGTTTTTAGAACAAACTTTTCCATTTCATGCAGCCATACAGAAACAAAGAAAACATAAATCTACAAATACAAATTTATTTATTTAACAAAGAGCTAACTATGACATCAAAGTTAATTATAATAACAACAATATTATACAGTAAGGAGATAATAGATTTATGAGACAATAGAATACAGTAAGGAGATTTTAAGAGCAACAGTAGCCCTCACGCTAGGCCAAGCCTGTATCGTGAGAACTGTGAGGCAGTAAATCTAAACAAAGATGTTGATAAATAGATAAAAATACTAACAATAATTAAAAAATATTGTTTTACAGAAAATAAACAGCACAAGATCACTAGTTTTATCAAACCAATAAAGGACATTATGGAGTCTAGTCCCATGTAAGTATTTAAGCATATTTTATTTGAATATCCTGGGGGATGCCTATGCCAAGAAGGCCGACTAAAATCATTAAAATGAAAAGGCTGTACGGAGGGCGTTAGGTAGGCTGTGAATTAAACGAATACTAGGCTCGAACTAACTGTATTTGGGTACTGAATACAATTTTAACCCTAAACATGGCAAAATTTTAAAAAATCGTGCGTTCTAGCCTCCTCGCCTCTGTGTAGAGCAAAAAATTCTGTGTTAAAAAAAAATACAAAAAGTGGGTCAAAGACCATGTATCTTTAAAGATACACTGCCAAGTTAAGGGATATAGAGTACATAAGGTTGAGTATACAATGAGTAAATATTTTACCACTACAAGGCAATGATTTTAAAATGTATTTATTCAAATTATTTAAGAAAAAATAAAAAATATTTTTGGCAATAAAGGCTATTATTATCTTATTATTTTATTCTAATATCCAATAAAAAACAATAATGTTGTACTAATACTATTGGCATTTATTAAAAAAAAATCGCGTTTAAATAGTTTCAATGAAACTTGTATAACCACAATCATTTTTGTACTTTATATAAATATTAGAGCTATAAAATATAGGGCCTACCGCTGATACTAAAATCGTAGAATTTAGACAATTGTCTCTCTAATTCTCTGTCCCTCCAAGTTCGCCTTCATTAAAGTGATCGGATGCTAGAGTGCATAGCCAAGATGCCAATCGCTAATGCCGCGGCCACGACATCGGTCTAAGGCGACCGGCTTAGCGGAAAACGTATGACGCTCCCTCTCGTACCCATATCGGCATCCCGCTCCAACTCATGGATCCGCTCGCCGCTGGTCGGCTTAGACCAATGTCGTGGCCGGGCCGTAACGTTCAATGGAGAACGAAACGCAACTGTCTGTGTCACACTAATAAGAAGTGACAGAGAAAAAAAAACTACGATACGCTACTGAGCGTTGGCCATTGCCATCTTGGCTATACACTCTGATCAGAAACCCAGATAACCCTGATTAACTTGTGTGGTATCCATGGGAGACGCTGGATGCAGGTTGCTTCCAATTGGTGTATGTGGAGATCCTAAAGGGGAGGTCTATGTTCAGCACTTACAGCAGTGGACATCTTAGGGCTTAAATGGGTTATTCCCACTTATTTTCTCACCTGTTACCACTGGAGTACTTGGTGGTAACTACTGGGATTTATTTCCTATCTGTTACCACTACAATATTCGGTTAACTACTGGAAAAAAAATAACAGGATGCTTAGCCAAGTTGCTAAACGCTAACGCTTAGTAGCGTATCGTAGTTTTCCCTTTCTATCACTCTTTCATATTAGTGCAACAAAGACAGCTGCCTTTTGTTTACGATTGACGATTGAGTGTTAGCGATTGGACACTTGTCTAAGCACTCTGATCTGAAAATAACCATGATTAAATTTAATGTTCTCATAATCCCATGATGTTCAAATAACCCCCTTATTCACAAAAATCTCCTAACTTAGCAAGCCACTGAGTATTGTCTGTCCCTTTTAGTTTTATCAATATGTCTATGAAAGCGAAAGGTATACATACAATACTCAGAGCCTTGCTAAGTTAGGAGATGTATATAATTAAAGAGGTAATCCTTTATTGACGAAATAATAATTTACAGAAGCAAAGAAGACGAGAATATATTTGATCTGCTATCTGTGGATACAGAAGAAATTAATAAAGCACTAAGCGCCTTCGAGATTGAGGAAGAGCAGCCGTTACACAAGAGATACTTGAAATTTGGTGCAGATAACAATGTAGACAACTTTCAGAAGATTCTCAAAGAAATACCTAAAGGTATGCTTTAGTTATACCTATGTAAATACAGTTACAAAAGTAAACTTGATAGAATTTAAATAGTACATTACGATACAAGTGCGAAAAAAATGAAGTTCGAAACGAGTGGAGATAAATTAAAGCACGACCGAAGGGAGTGTTTTAAATCGACACGAGTTACGAATTTTGTTTTTGCACGTGTCTCGTACGACGTTTCTTTAGCACAGATGGCCCTCCGAAGTTTTGGACCTGACATAAATGAGCCACTTCTCGCACTAGCTCGTAAAAAAAAGGCACCAAAAAATATATTTTTAGTACAGATGGTGTACTTTTTAGGCTCTAGTGCGAGAAGTGGGTCATTTTACGCACATCGCCACTCGTTTCGAATTTCATGTTTTTCGCACTTGTGTCGTAATGTACTAGTCTGTACAGGTGCTGCTTTTAAACGCGGTAGAGCGAGATGTGATTAAGGTCTAAAACCAGGTCAAAACATCAAAGGGCCAAAGGTCATATGATACACGTGCGAAAAGGAAATTCGTAACTCGTGTCAACATAAAACACTCCTCTCGGTCGTGTTTTAATTTATCGCCACTCGTTTCTAACTTAATTTTTTTCGCACTTGTAAGGTAGTATTTCATTCATTACAAACTACATTACAGTTTTTATGCACTAGTGCTAGAAGTGGTCGATTTATTGTCAGGTCGAAGCTTCTATGGGCTATCTGCACTGAAAAACGAAATTCGTAACTCGCGTCGATTTAAAACAACGACTGAAAGGAGTTCAGAATAAAATTCAATTATGAATTTCTCGCCACTTGCTAGGAACGTCAAATTTTTCGCAATTATAATGTTGTATTCTTTCATACATACTTCAGAATGGACAGTAATCCAATTGACAGCGCCATACAACCCAAATGAGAACTTGAAACCCTTCGAAGAATACAAGACGGAGATTGATTCCCTCTACCTGAGCATGTTCACGAATGACTACACCGAACTCTGTGATTTTGGCCCGATTACTGTCAGAATACCGGCGAATGTACCCGGAGGTAAGTACTGCTTTACTTCTCTCCTTCATACAGGGTGGAACGGAACAACGACCCTTTTCCCGCTACCGACCGAATCTACCAACCATTACGATGAACTTTCAGTATAGTATCAACATCGAAGTATCTTTAAAAAAAATTAACCCCTCATACAAAGCGAGCTTACTTTAATTTTTTATTATATTTTAATTTTTTATTTCATCGGAATCTCAACTCATAGGAGGGTAGATGTTAAATTAGTCATAATTTTGACAGGGTCTCGGGAACTGTGATAGCACTCATAGAGACTTTTGTTCAGAGCACTGACTTCTACAGAATATCGAAATCCCAGCCCATTTAACTGAAACCACATTTTCCATACTTTAGGCACGGGGTCCTTTAGTTAAAATGACATTTTCAGAAGGAGTAAAACCGCTATTCACCGAGCTGTACGCGCTTCTAGAAGAAAACTACAAGACCATAGACAACGCCCGCCTGCTCAACAACAAGAGACTTGTCCAGAACTACTGGAGCCGCCGCGAAGATATCGACCTTCGGATGAAGGTATTATATGGGAATTTTCACTTTTAGGGACACCCAATTATTTAGCATGACATTAATTGTAGTCAGGTTGGTAACGACAATTAAGTACTAAACCGCCGGGTACATTAGCAGGTATCCTCACAGTGATCGGGCCAAAATCACAGAGTTCGGTGTAGTCATTGGTGAACATGCTCAGGTAGAGGGAATCTATCTCCGTCTTGTATTCTTCGAAGGGTTTCAGGTTCTCGTTTGGGTTGTATGGCGCTGTCAATTGGATTACTGTCCATTCTGAAATATGTATGAAAGAATAGAACATTACGACACAATAAATATATTTACAAGCGAGTCGCCTGGCGTGAACTCGGGCTCTCCGAAACATGTCGCGCGAAAGTATAAAATTAAATTACGACACAAGTGCGGAAAAGTTGAAGTTCGAAACGAATGGCGATAAATTCATAACTGAATTATGTTCTGAACTCCTTTCGGTCGTGTTTTAAATAGACACGAATTACGAATTTCGTTTTTCAGTGCAGATAGTCCACCGAAGTTTTGACCTGACAATAAATCAACCACTTCTCGCACTAGTGCATAAAAACTGTACTGTAGTTTGTACTGAAATACTACTTTACAAGCTGCATTTATAGTGTTTTTTTTTTCTAGATGATAGATAGTCATTAATCATTGACAACTTATTGGCCTCTTTAATTACACGGATATTTAATTGACACTTGAGACGGCCAGTACTTATAAAAACATAATTACATAACTGTCTGTGTCATTTTCATCAGATGCGAGATCAGTATCTCGTCTTAGTATTTTTTTATTACACATTTAATTTATTTGTGTAAGGTTGAATTGCTATTAACTCTGCGTGCTAGTGACAACTGTTGCATCTGTCAAAGCGTGTTGAAATGAATGTTTCTGTTGTAAATATTAGATGTCATTTACCAAACAAAAAAACCAAGATCACCTAACGTCCGAGGTGGGGATCGAACCCACGTGCTCAGCTTTCGCGGCTGATGCCTGTACCGCTCGGCCACTCGGTCTTAGCAACCACCGGTAAATTTTCTCGATTATATGCAATCCCTTACAAGGCTAGGCGCCTTTGACCATTCTCTAAGGGCAAGCAATACATGCCTGCACCTCCTATTAGAATACTTTACAGTTTTCTAGAATAGCTAGAGAGAGCTGGTGCTGCCATCTATTGAACGTATTGTGAAAACACAAATCAAATTCTGTTTTGTTTTATCAAATTATTTTTGTTGTGTTTTATAAGAACATCCTATATCCCAATTGTTTTGCGTCATAATGATGTCATCGGCACCAAAGTTGCACTGCGTGGTAATGATACTAATGATGATGTGAATCACAGATGTCATAATATACCATAGATCAAGCAAACGTATCTACTTAACGTGTCAAATGAACTCAGTGAAATCCACTGAGTTGCCCGTCTTTAAACGCAGCTTGCAGCTTTCGGGCGTCAAATTTTGTAAGTTGAAGTGAACAAAAACATTAATAATGCCTTTAAGTAATATTAATTGCAACAACACAAAAAAATATGAATACTCAAGGGCCTGAGACATATTTAAAATCATAGGCAAGTAACAACTTCAGTACAAAATCTGACACGCTCGGCCGCCATACAAATGAATGAAATGTTTCTTCTATCCAAATCTAATTCTGTGATGTGAATGTTTCAGAGTGTAATCTATGTGATGGACCGCGAATGGCTCGGTGGTTGGGGCTGTCTGCTGACAGGAAAGCTGGTCGACTCCGGGCTGAGGCAGAAAGTTATCAAGCTAGTTGATGACACTATCGATGACTGGGGGTTAGTATCTGTGTGAATCAACTTTTTTCTGTATGTTATTGCCATGGTTACGGTCGCCTGAGTCACGCTGGTTTCATTCAAATTATGCTACTTGGGTGAATCAACTTTTTTCTCTATGTTATTGCCATGGTTACGGTCGCCTGAGTCACGCTGGTTTTATGCAAAATTATGCTACTTAATTTATGCAAACATGCATAAAGTCCATGTTTGTAGATGGCCCATCAAGAAAAGGGTTTATTAACACCAGTAAAATGCAAGGTTGCATAGTTTAAGTATCATAATTATGCATAAAACCAGCGTGACTCAGACGACCATGGTAACAACAGACAGAAAAAAGTTGATTCACCCACTTATACCATGCAAATATATTTTTTTCTGGTGTTATTAAATCTATTCCTTAATGGGCCACCTACAAACATGCACTACATGCATGTTTGAATAATATAAGTGTCATAATTTTGCATAAAACCAGCGTGACTCGGGCGACCGTAACCATGGCAATAATAGACAGAAAAAAGTTGATTCACCCATCTATAGTGTGTGGTGTCGGAGTATTATCTACTGATGGACCAGTATTCTCTTCTCAGTAATGCTTTTATGGGGGAAGCTGGAGGTCCCAGATTCAAATCCCAGCGTGAGCATTTATTTGTGTTTATTGTACCTTCGTCATAAATTCCAGAGTTCTAAGAAGGAAAACGGAAAAAAATAAACTGTACCACAAATTTAAATATCACTTACATCATAATTACGCAAGCATTTATCTGACAAATTGACAACGTTTCAAAATGTTCGATGTCCCTAAATCGAAAACCATTTCGAGATATGCGCATGTAGATTACAAAAATATATTTTTTAATTTTTTTTCGCAATATTTTTGTTAAAAATCTTAAAATAGTTTAAAGGGGAAGTGACGCCACATAGCTGATTCAGAGCTGCCACTATAACTTAAAAAATTTTGTGGTTGGAATGTCACTGGTGTTCATTTGACACTTGTTACCGTTTTTCGTCGTTTTCTTAGGTTTATGAAACATCACTTGTGACGTCATTTAGCAGATTTTTGACGTGAGTAATTTACGATCTTTCTGCTCGAAGTAGTAATTAAAAAGGATTTTCGCACTACAATAGCAATTTTTTTAAAAATAAAAAAAACGTGTATCTTTTAATATTGAGTTCTTTCAAAACAGACAATAAAAACAAGGACTAAAAAATATGAAATGTTGTCAATTGCGTGATTAATAGGGATGATGACTGTAGTTAAAATAAATTATTTAACATTATGCTTGACATAATACACGAAGAAATTATTACTAAGATGTAGAATGCAGTAATTTTTGTACATAACTTCTATTTAATAAATTGAAAAGAACTTAAAAGAGTAGGTCATTTGGCAGTACTCAAACGTGACGTCACTTTTGAGTATTTCATATAAAATTCCATAGTAACGCATATTAGTGATCGTTTTGACAGTTCGAAAAAAGATGCTGATTTGACTTGCCAGTCATCATGCCTATTGTCTACATAGAATTCCTTTGTTGGTACCAACATATTTTTTTATTTGTACATGTATAGGTATATCATATATACATATAAAGTTATATATTAGTATATTATAAAAAGTATTTGTGTAAGTATATTATAGTATTGGATATATCTTTAAGTATCTAGATTTTTTTTTCGAATACAAAGCCTGCACCACACAGACCTTTCTTTTTGCCCAATGGTTGACTGGTAGAGAATGCCTTAAGGTATTAAGGCCGAAATTTGTCCTTTTTTATTATGCAATAATGTTTAAATAAATAATCGTCATGTTATTTTAATCTACAGGTTCATAAGACTGACGCTAAAGCAACGCATCCTGCTCTACAACCTCATAGACTCCAGCCCGTCTCTCTCTTCGCAGCAGATCAAACCCTGCATCAGGAGAATCCTGACAGAACACGGAAATCCTGAAGATATCAGGCAACATTTGCCGGGTGATTGTCAGACATGCTCTAAGGATTTCAAGGTACCTACGAAATGTGAAAAAATAGAAATCGCGCTAGAGGCGCTGATCTCACCGCGAGATTTTATGGTGAATAAAAGAGACACGGTGATACTCTCCCAGCTATCAGTTATCACCGCCGCCGCCGGGCGAGTATCGCCGTGTCTCTTTTATTTACACGGGAGTGCGTATCTTTTGTTCGTGTTTATAGCCCATAGTTCATAGCTTAGTAGTTTGCGATGAGACCAGTGCCAGAAACCCTAAATTTGAGGGATCCTGACACAACACGAGAATCCTGAAGACATCAGGCAACATTTTCCGGGTGATTGTCAGACATGCTCTAAGGATTTTAAGGTACAAAATGCGAAACAATAGAACTTTCGCGTTACGACTTTGACTTTGAAACCCTGAATTTGATGGATCCTGACAGGACACGGAAATTCTGAAGACATCAGGCAACATTTGCCGGGTGATTGTTTGACATGCTCTAAGGATTTCAAGGTACGAAATACTAAAAAAAAGATCCCTCGCGCTACGATTTTGACTTTGACTTTGAAACCCTGAATTTGAGGGATCCTGACAGAACACGGGAATCCTGAAGACATCAGGCAACATTTGCCGGGTGATTGTCAGACATACTCTAAGGATTTCAAGGTACGAAATACAAAAAATAGAACCCACGCACTACGACTTTTGTAATTCTGAATTTGAGAGATCCTGACAGAACACGGGAATCCTGAAGACGTCAGGCAACATTTGCCAGGTGATTGTCAGACATGCTCTAAGGATTTCAAGGTACGAAATATGAAAAAATAGAACTCGCGCTAGAAACCCTGAATTTGAGGGATCCTGACAGAACACGGAAATCCTGAAGACATCAGGCAACATTTGCCGGGTGATTGTCAGACATGCTCTAAGGATTTTAAGGTACGAAATAA
>JALPQI010023526.1:0-12278 GCA_025490895.1 Thaumatotibia leucotreta
GTCACGTAACTCAATATTCTAAAATACCCCGTATGTTAGCTAATAGATAGATAGTTTAAAGCTGGTTAAACGGTTATTAAAGTAACTGCACTGATTGGCAACGAGATTAGTTCTTGAGGGTGAGATCAAAGAAAAACGTATTAGGTACGTTATATTTATTTTATATTATTACGTTATATTATTTTTTCCTCCATCACGTATAAATACTTACGATACGTTCAAATACTTACCTATATAAAAATAGACTCAAAAAACTATCTGGGACTAGGATAATTGACAATGGTAATAAAAGATTCGCATCGCAGCTAAAATGAGCTTACCTATAAATAACCTATCTGTGCGCTCTCCCCTTTAGTAAACTGAGTTATATCTCGTCCGGATTCTCGCACGGTAGCAAAGCGTACATTTCCCTCTGAAATTGGATTATTCCGGAAATCTCTGCTACGAGTAGTACAGTACGCCTTATTTGTAAGGGTTAGTTAGCATCACCGAGGCTGAAGTGGAGTTATTACCTAATATGCTCGTGTTTTGTTTTGTTCTGATTTCAGTCTAGTGGAACTACATACGTCGGGAACGTGAAATAATAAGCAACGTATTATTCGACAACGTCTAAACTCGGTACTTAAGTATTTTAGACATGCACAATATGTATCTTTAGTGGGGTTTGTCATTAAATAACGAAAGCCATTTATTAATAGTATGATCGAGTTCCATATTCTAAAGAAGGGTTTGTCTTAGAAAGGTAAATAAAACAATAATAATAGCTGCTTATTTTCGGTAGGATTTTCCCAGATGATTTACCTTTTTCCTTATTTATCGAAACCTTGAAAGCCATATTTGATCATTCATTTGAATAACAATCCTTTCATCGTAGAAAAGAAAAATAAACAAAAAACAAAACAAGCCGTGTATCAAAAAGAACATTTATCGCAAACGTCACGATCCCGACGCAAACAGCCCCTCAGACAATCTTCAAGTCAGCAGGTATTCATAACTGGGTCGTTCACAAAGCCTTCGGTATCGCGTGACGGCATTTCCGGTCCGAACGGAAATAGTGGGGAGCTTCCGCCGCAGCCGAGCCTGTCCCGCATGTAGGTCGACAAGGAAATAGCTCTGAAAAACTGATTTCCCCAGGATGTTGGTATGATGGATGCTATCTGATTTTGAGATTGCGTAGACAATTTCCGATTCTAGGACTTGTGGAATGTGGATTGATATTATTTAGACCCGAAATATTTTGTAATAAAATGTTGAACTAGTCCGTTTTATGTTTATTTTACTACAAAGAAAAGTAAATCCTAACGGCCAATTTTGTGCCAATCTATTTAGAACAAAACCACAAAGTCAGTACATGAACAGGTTGTATTTTTCTCGTTAAAATGTTTACTCTCGGAATCGAGAGCTGCATTAGACAAGCGGGAAAATGTATAATTTTAAATTATTTTTCCATTAAATACCAGTCACTTTTTGACACAAATTCTGTGGAAAAGGGTAAAAAAACAACAAAATTCATGCATGGAAAAGTTGCACAATCACAAAGCGTTGGTTTCTGAAAAGCTTCTATTTCGCAATATGACAAGGGGTTTCAGTGCGAACTTCATCCCGCTTTGAACAGACGGGTCAATCAACATCTTTATCAAAAAGCTTCGTTCTTATTTAGGTTTCCATGTACAGGGAAGCGTGGTAAGACTTTCTACGTGTAATAGTGCCTCTGTCTAATTAGAACTTTTTTTTGAGCAGGAATTAAGTCAATCTGAATGAATAATTTGAAGAAAAAACATTTAAAATTGTTTTTGTAGTACTAGTAAGCTGAAAACAACTTAGTACCTGCTAGGTAATATCAAGTCCGAGTAAACTAGTTCACTACCTAAATTAGTGATTTTGAGCCATACGCAGAGGCAATACGTATTATATTATTATACTCCATTTCAAATACCATGGCCCGATGCCACTGCAAAGTTTTATGTGGCATCGAGCCATGGTATCTGAAATGGAGTATACTTACTAATACCAATCTACGCACCTAAATAGCTTAACTTCGACCATACATATCAAACTAAACGTTCAACCTTTCATAACTGAAAGATATAAGTATTTGTCTATGTAACCCTTCTATTTTAAATATGTACCCAATAGAACAGGGGTTAAAATTAGCCCGCGCGCAACGAAGCGCGGTTGCTCGGCCCACTGCGCCCGCCTTTCATCCCAAACCTATACCTGCCGGGCTATACCTTCATGAATGACTGGCTGACGATGAGTACTGTTTGAAGATTCTCGAGTGAATGCTATTCATTAGTGTTGGAAGAGATTGTTGCTGTTATATTTGCACAATTTGAGAATATACTACTGTCTACTTTTGTTGCTCTAGATTTTTTTATTGAAATATATTTTTTGTATAAATAAATATGTTACTAGAAGATTGAATGCTATTCATTAGTGTTTGAAGAGATTGTTGCTGTTATATTTTATGCACAATTTGAGAATATACTACTGTCTACTTTTGTTGCTGTAGATATTTTTCTTTGACATTTATTTTTTGTGTATAAATATGTTATTAGAAGATGTCTCATATACTGTTCATTTTCCTTATAATGTAATACGGTTTCTATGAATACCTTACATATATATTTTCAGTTCATATGATCTTCATGACACAATGGGACTTTATTATGTAAAATTATAGTTACGTAGTACAGAATTAAACAAAACATAAAACCGTTTCTTCATGGAATGTTGTCAATTTGATTTTATTATTTTTTTCCCTGGTCAGTTTTCTAATAAATTGCTTCTTCAGAGAAAATCTGAGACTAAAAAAGTTTACAATTTTTCAGCACTACCCCTAATTTTATGCATTTTCTATACTTATACCCAGAAGAGGGACTAATTACATTAAGTAATGTTTTTTATCGAGTACTGAGTAGTACCTTTCTAATCTACCAACAACCCTATTCCTTTGTTGCTTGGTCAGCTTGACAAAAAACTAGTAGTGAAATTCACAATAAATTGAAAAGAAAATCAAATAAATAACGTCTTCATGTAACATCATCCGTGGCGGCATTAAAAGAACAACTTAAAGCGGTAACCCAACAGGAGATTAAGGACAAAGTGTAGCAACCGAAGCATTATAATTTCACTGTTCTAAAAGTGCAACTGTAATCTTATACCTACTTAAGACCCAACATTCAACAATGCAGTATCTTTAGCGATAAGGGTCAGATAACAAATAATGGTTTTAAGTGAATGCAACATGATTCATGTTTCCACGGACTTATCATTTGCTACTAGTCTGTGAGATTGTGTAAAATGGCTCCTTGTCGGTGGTGTTGACCATTTTTTCACGACTGCCCTTTTTTAACCTCCTGAGGCCTGGTGACGTCACTTACTTCAACCGAATTTTAACTTTGACACTATATCTATAAAGTCAAAATGTTATGTAATATACAGGGTGTAAATTTTTTAACTGACAACATTTTAAGGATATGATTGGCTGGCTATATAAAAAAGTAATAAAACATCAAAAATCGTATTTCGTTTAATTAACCTTCACTTATACGCCTTTAATTCAGTCTCAAAAAACCTTTAACGCGTGCGCATACCTACGCCGCCGGCCGCGCGCCGCCGCTGCACAGCGGTGACGTCACGCGCTGGGCGAGTGGCTCGATAGGGCGACACATCCATAACTAAACACCGAATTGAATTCAACTTAGGACCGACAAAAATACCGACTATTACGTTATTAATAAGAATTAAATAAAGTGTACTGCATTGATTTTCCTAAAAAAAGTATTTTTGGCGTATTTAAAAAATTGAAATCAACAAATGTACAACGATTGTCAAACAAAATCAGCCTATTCTACCTAATTAAATTAAATCTAAGTTACCTTAAGTAATTGTTCAAAGTGTCCACCACGTTGGGCTTGGCACAACAACACGCGTCGTCTTAAATTGTCTTTCAATCGTAATAAAACGTATTCGTTTTGTCGAACTGTTTCGAAAGCCGCGATTATTGACTCGCGTAACTCGTGAACATTGTTTATTTCGTCCTCCCGGTTTGTGTACACTAAACGTTTCACTTCACCCCATAAGAAAAAGTCTAATGGCGTAAGATCAGGTGATCTTGGTGGCCAGGGTATTGGTCCAGCCCGTCCTATCCACTTTTCACCAAACTTTTGGTCGAGGTACTGCCGCACTTGAACGGCGAAGTGAGGAGGTGCACCATCTTGTTGGTAGTACAAGTCACGAGACAGGTGTTCGCCTGTCAGGAAACCTCACGCGATACGTCCTTCGTGCAAGAAACACATTATCACCACACTCAACATAAAGTCTCACCATGTCGGTGTATTCCCGATTGGAAAATTCGGGCATTGCGATTGCGCGACGTGGTTCACAGTTCACGCTAATGCACAAAAAAATAACGTGTGAACATTACCGGCGCGGGCGCACGACTAATTTGCAAACAAACAACTTTTTTCTAAGTAACTAGCCCGGGTGCAAGTGAGAGGGGCGGTGTTTAGGGGGCGGCGGGGGCGTTATCGGTCGACTCGCGGCAAGCTACTCGTCGCTTTTGCAAGCATTTTATTTACAGATGCATCGCCGCGCGTAGGGTGTCCATGATTTGTGAAAGTTTAGGAAAATTTTGGGTAAAATTAAGGTACACTTTTTTTTATTGATTCGGATTCAGTATCAGCTATATAATCACCTCCTTAAATATTGTCAGTTATAAAATTTACACCCTGTATATATGACAGAGGGCCTCACGAGGTTAAAGGAGTTTACTGTTTCAGGATTTATGTTTGTAGTACCTATACGATTTTAACTATATCACGAAAACTTCCATGTGAATATTAAAAATACAGTAGGTGATTTCTTATATATTTCTATGAGTAGAGCTTAAAGCGGGATTTCTGAGCGTGGCAGTGCCTACCAGAACACAAGCAACATTATAGCCACTTCCAAAGAGGTTATTTCCGTAAATAATAGATATATAGAAGATAGATAGATAGTCGCCACATATGACTTATGCCCTCTTGTGACTCTGAGACAAACAAATCCACTTTGTCGACGCGACGGTCGTTGTTGTGAAAGATGTAAGTTCAGGGAGATCTACATTTTTGAATGAATACGTTTTCCAGTAAAGTTGTACCTATTTATTATATCATATCCGTAAGGGTACTAGTATATTTTCTTACACAACGTTAATTTTGTTTCAGAGTTATTATATGTTTTATGGTTTCCTGTTACCCATCAGTTATACTGATTTGACGTTGACGAGCATAATCAGAATTTCGTAATTACCTTTTCACATCAGGTCAGGGTGCCTAGCCAAGGTGACTGACATAATGTATATGGTTATTATTACCGGACTTATGGTTGGATCTGTCCTATACATACCAGTATCTATTATTTTAGCATTTAGTTAAATGTTTGATTGTCATTCAAACATCCAGAAATATTGATGTTGACGGACGGTGGTACCTATCTAATGTTTTTTTGGCTCACTGACGTGCGTAGTACGTACTAGTACGTAGTATTTGAATAAAACACATTAATTTTACATTAAAAACATACAAGTGAAACAACTCCTGAATCCAAAGAAAGCACACCTTTTCAATCAAGAGGAAACTCATCAACGAATCAATCCATGTTGTTGATACAAGAATGGCGGCCATTGGCGAAGTTAATCGAATGCACGGCCCAGTGGACACAAGCTTCGTCGACCTTTTGCCGCACGTTGTATAATTTATTTTATACTCTGTGAAAATAGCAACGTGAAAATTGTGGAAAAAATAACATGAACTACTCGTATACCACCACATTTGTAAACTGGTCTCTGAATGGAGTGAGCTAGTCGTTGCAGTGCAGCACATTAATCACTAACCAATATTTGATTTTCTGCAGCGCAGCCCTTAGAATTTGTGTGCTATAAAATGTTTGGTAGGCGAGTAAATTATTTGGTTAAATAATTCACCCGTGGGCCACAAACGCTGTAGAAATTGTGGTAATATATGCGATATCGACATGTATAATTTATTGAGTTTATCAGACGTCGTCATTGTCAAGTTCAAGATTAGCACTTTCACTGCCAGATCAAAAACCTAGGTTATCGCTGCACGCCAACCTGTTGTACAATGTACGCTACTTCACTTCCAAGAACGCCACTAAGGAGTCCTCGATAGCTTTATTCACATGCCACACGACTCCCCAGGGGAGTTATTTACTATACAATTAACGCCGGCTGGCATGCAGGAATAGCCTTTGTTTTTGTCCTGGCACTGCAAATAGTATAGTGATAAACTCCCCCACGGAGTTGGCGGCATGTGAACAAAATTACTGATAACTCCCCAGTATCGCTCTTGGCATTTAATGTGTTGGTAGATATTTGCTAAGAACTATTGACTGAATTGGTAGGCATCAATCATCGAAAATGAATCAATAATTTGAGATTGAGTCATTTTCCTTAAATAAGTGATAGTTGTTATCAAAAACTTTGAGCTGGTTTTCATTTTCACCCGTACCTTGTCATAGGGCAATGAACTGATAGAACGATTGCATTGTGTTGCGAGAACGTATCACTTTGGACACATGTATTTATGGCAAAGGTGATAACACCATTTAAAATAAATCTTAAATCCCTAACACGGAACAATACCACAAAGAGTAGCCATCAAAATAAGGTGTAAATATTTATTTACACCTTATTTTGATGGCTACTAAGCATTTGCTTACCATGAAAGTAAAATATGTAGGACTACATTGTCCTTAACATTTCATAGCGTTTGGCCAACAATGTATAGGTAGCTCCTGACTGATTACTTTACGCATCGGTAAACCGTCCAAACAACTGGCCTCACCTTCAATGAAGTTGGTAGCTGGCACCAGGTACTTAAGAATTTACAAAGTGGAAGACCCATCTAACTTAGTATCTATCTCCAATACTTGAATATCGACTCTATAGTGAATTATGTATTCAATAGGTAGCTATGTTGCATGGTAGTACAGCTAGCGAGAAAATCTCTATATTAATTGACTACACATTTTATCCAGGATCAAAATAAAACAGTACTCTAATGCTTGAGTTATGTTAATGTTTGTAACAACTTGTAAAAGCCAATTCAATTTCAGGTGCGAAGTTTCCTCCTTCGGGTGGCGGTAACTGCCCGCAAACCGCAAACTTGGTGGAATAAAGATTTACGAGTGTTACAAACTTCATACTTGTCACAAGTTTATCAGAAAACAACCATCGATTCGGTCCAGTTATAATCTGTGTGCTGTGCAGGAAGCAAAACCAAGACACGCCCATATATTTCACGTGCCTTTTCAAACATACCCTAGATGATTGGGATTAAAGAATAGGTAATACAAAACTGGCAAAGAGTGGCACTTATCAGTTGATAATTATTTGTAGACTCGTGGTCAAGTTGTCGTATTGTGTACAGAAGTAGAAAGTCGTGTAGATAATTTTCCGTAAGTGTGCTATACTTATAAATTATGTTCTACTTACACACGCACTTTATTATCAAGAGGTATAGGCAGAAAAAAGTTAGATACCTACTCGGTTTTACGACGTTCTGCCACTTAGGGAAAGGTTTCCAGGGTCCGTTTTATTATGGGCTATTGCTTTTTTGCTAACAGTGTTTTACTGTGTTTTTGTTTTCTCAGACTGACATTGTGGATGAGGACTGGAGTTAATGTTCAAAAATATTATTATTAAAATTACACTTCAAAATACTGCGACAGTATGTAATACTGTTCATTATGTAATAATATTATATGTTTTTATGATTAAAATTCTAACATTGCTGGAGACTCTTATAAGGATATAAAAAAAAAGTTATATGGTAACTTTCCTACCCTATGTTGAAAAAGATAATATAAAATACCAAGAAGAATATAATTGCATCACAACGAGGTATTGGTAGCATCTGGTAGCTCGACCTTGGCGGTTCCGCTTCACATCAGTAAGAGAGTGCAAGTATGAAGCGGTCGCGGAAAAGCGGAGTAATATGAGAAGGAATATTACTCATCAAAGAAAATGATTTGATGAGTAATATCGAAGCGATAGCGTTTATAAGAATATATACAGCGTTTGATAAAAAGTTATTCTTGTAATGGATTGTGAACTTTATTCGTTTTTAAGGGCATCATACACATTACTAATATATTCGCGTAAGCGACCTTGACTTTAAGGTCCGCTTACATTACATACCGTGTGAAATGTAAATTGCGAAGTACGTTATCCTAACTTTATTAACAATTAAAAACGTCAATGAATATCATAGATGACATTTATTACATTACATTTATCTTCTTATACCTACGAGTACGTCTATTAGATTTATGTTAGTGTTAGAAGTAAAATAATTCACTAAAAATAGCTTTAAATATTGAAAGGTATGTCAGATTCCAGCAAATCTCACGGGGCGACGAGTAGTTATTTGTGACATGTCACAACATCTATAATAACATTTTCATCACACTTGCTGTCTAAGCGCGCCATTGCTTGCGCGCGTAGCGGGAGTAATAGAAAAGTGAAATTCCCTAGGGAGTAATATAAATGTCAGTACGTCATTTAATAATATTATGTCTCAAAACTTATCTTTTGGTTGGCAAGTGTGATGAAAAACATTGTATGCATCACGGTCGGTAAGCGGAATACTAACTCGAGTCATAAAAGCCCTCCGCCTAGCGGCGTCGGGCTTCTAAACACTCTCGTTAGTAATTCCGTACTTACCTCCCTTGATGCACAATGTACTATTATCAGTGTGTAACATACAGAATTTCAGTGTATGTAAAGTAGATTAAATTTTCTTTGCTGTATTAATTTGTCAGCTTCCGTAGCCTAGTTGATAGTGATAGCGAGAACCTGCCCATGAAGCTGGAGGTTCCGGGTTCGAATCATTGAGGGCATTATTTGTATATTTATTTATCACAAATATTTATTCCTTGGTCGTATTTTATTATCTATATTTATCTATTTACGAGTATTATTCATATAATGTCGTCGTTTGGTACCCACATCACAAGCCTTAATGGAGCTTACCGTGGTCGATTTGTGTAAAGATGTCCCAAGATATTTATTTTTTATTATTTATTTATTAAGTCAAGAAAACTACACATACCAGAACCCAGAACCTTCACAACGCCTATTGAGTCCGATTAAAAAACAACAATACCGTGTTAAAACTCCGCCAGTAGTTCATAATTTGAGATTTTTATAACGACCTCGACATCTGGCTGCGATTATTATCGAATTGACGGTCGCGAATAAAGCCCATTGATGAACAAGTAATGATGTCATTAGGTCGCTAATTTTATAATATAGGACAGAGGATAATCGACAAGATTTTTTCTCAAACATGCAAAGAAATATTGTTGTTGTTTCTTAAAATAGGCTGCGAAGTATAACGTTTCATGTGCGACTAGGACAAGAGGTCGTTAATGGAATTTAATACCAATCTTGAAGGCCTAGGCCAGCAAAGCGCTCTTTTTTAATTCCATTTCACATACATTTGTGGCACAGGCATCATGACATTCTGCCACTATGCATATAAAAAAATAAACTTTGATGTTTTTGTTATTTATTTCATTGCATGTTTGAGAGTAAAGTATGTCTTCGGCCGGCAACCCCATTCATCCCGGTCTCTATCTATAGTAATGTATTATTAATGCTTGTGTCTCATTGTATTTTAAAAGGGAATGCCAACCTATATTACCATTCATATAAAATTAATAACCAATTAAGGTTATTAATTTAATATTAAAATTAAATTTAATATCATTAAAATATAGGAACCACGTTTTTTGTGCCTGCAAAACCGGGAAACAAACTGCATAAAATAAATAAAATAGGTACCTACCTAATTAAACATAATGGCAGTGCATTGGAACATATTTTAGTGTATGTTTTATAACCCTATATTATTATATTTCATGATTGATACTCACTCACATACCTATATACACCGTGTTTTTATTGATTTCCGTTAAATTAAAGGGAAGCTTATTTAGGTCAAAAATAATAAAAAACTAGTGACTTAACTTTTAGTGTTATTGAGTTTTTTTTAATAAGTTTAATAACTGAACAAGTGTATTGCAACCTTTATTACATCGCAATGTTACTTATTTTACCATGTGCCGTCAGTCACCTGAGATCCCATTCTTAAGGTTCTCTCACACTTGCCATTACAATTATTATGTATGAAAACGAAAATAATTTTTTTTATGAAATTAATAAAAGCCGATTTACCAGGCAACTTCTACATAATATAGATGTCCCAAGTAACCTGTCCGATTTCACGGAAATGTAATAAAAACACACTGTATAGTATTTATGTATGCACAATATACAAGAACACACATTCAGGCTTTGACGCATTTGGTTTGTTTACATTTTTGATACCTTTACAGCGTACTCGAGTGAAATGGGACAGAGTAATTTGCAATGCTTCGAAAAATGGGGTGTCGCATTGCGAATTATGTCATGAATAAATTGTCTGTTCATTCATCATCATTAATGTGCATTAAACAAGGTCCAGCGAAATTACAGCGGCTTTGTGTTTGATAAACAAAAACATAAAAATTATGTTGTAGGTAATTTAGAAGACACGACAAACATATATACCTACTAACAAAATAATTTGAGCTTTTTCACTAAAAAGGATGCAGAAGAAAGGACACATAATTGTTAGTATGAATGAAGCTATTTAGTTATACCCATCAGAGTAGGACCGAACAATGTATTAATAATATAAATTAATTAATGATTAGGTACTAATGAAATATACGAACCTGGATTTTCCGGTATGCAGTCCGTTATAACACAATAACTTCAATAAACACTAAAAACCTAATTAATGTTAATTTGATTGTTTATGTTCCATTTTTTCGTAACTGGTTTTATTTTGTGGATAACTATGCACTACTTTTTGAGATCATCTTTTTTGTTCATAAACCCACTTATGACTGACCTCTACCACACACAAGAATGGACTGGTACCTGAACTAATCAGAACAAACGAAAAAATATTTTGACAGATATGCTCTATTCGGCTGTCAAAAAGACCGACCCCCTACCGCCTTCTAAATTTAACAAAATACTACCTACATTACGACCTTTTCAATGAAATTTAATGTTAACTCTGACGCCTTACGATAGAGTTGAAATTCATAGCTTGTTTTTCCAGTTCAGAAATGGACTTTTAAAACTTAAAATTATGCAAAATGTTCCATTGGATTTGAAACCTTATTCAAAAAGTAATATGTTTGCTGTTTGATAGTTTTGACGACTATTTAAAAAAGGAATTTAGACGTTTACAAGAAATGTATACCTGGATCCGAGATAAGGCTAATCGGTTATGTTTTGTTTGGTCTCAAAATGACGTTAACGATCGTTTTGTAGTCTTTTGTGGTTAATGGCGGACACTTTCACTTAACTTTTGACGTCATTTTTGTTAAAGTACGTGACGGTAGACACGGGCTATTATCATTTTAGTAACTGTTAAAGCTTTTTGTGGACGAACAGTTATGTAAGCGGCTGGCGTTATTTATAAAAATACAGTAGAGCTTTCAGATATCGAAGTATTGGGTTTTCAATGACATTAGTAAACAAATTGTAAATCTTTTCAATACATAATTATTTATTTCAAGTAAGTAAATATTTCAGTTTTAGTACTTCATAATACCTACTTACGTAAGTTTTTAGTAATTTGCTAATTAGCATTTTTTGCGTAAATATTGACACAGTAGAGTAGAGCTCATTTTCATAAGCCTAAATAGTATAATTTAATTTGTCAAAAACTTCGTATACCTTACATCAGGAAGTAAACAATACCCAAGCAGTTTACATTCTGGTTATCTTATCTATAAGATTAGGCGCTTTTATCTGAAACCAGTCGTCATCAGGATTTTATTAGTCCGCCTGATTTTACTTTATAGCTAAGCAAGGGAACAAAACACCATAATGTAATTTTAGACATGTTTATTTTATGTGATTACAATATGACGACCTTCTAAAATTATGTAAAGGATTAACCTTACTCGTAACTGGTTTTACCTGTACGTAAATAAAATATCTTAGGGTTACTGTTTTAGTTCAAGTTAGGTCCCCACTGAAAATCAGAGCCATGGTATTTTACCTTCGTCGTGGCAACACTGGCAACGTGCTGAGTGGGGATCTCGTTAGACAACTAGATTTTTTTGTTTTTTTTTTTATGTATTATTGTGGCGTTAAATAAATGTATTATGTTTCTTTTTCTCAAAAGACTATGACAATCACGAGT
>JALPQI010023527.1:0-13184 GCA_025490895.1 Thaumatotibia leucotreta
TTTCGGACCTTGATCCGATTCGCTTCGGTCTACCTTAAATGAAAATCAGAACATAAGTAATTAAGTATACGTTTACTTCGTCTCAGAGGATGACTTACACTATACCTGGCCGGGACGTGACCAGGGCGGCCGATGTGTCATTTTCTATAAAAATAATCACGTCTGATCACTGACATATCGGCCTGGCCCGGTAATGTCTCGGCCCAGTCGGGCGTAAGATACCTTTAAACGTTGAAAACAAAATCTACAGAAGGCATTTATTCAATATCTACATATCTGGAACTGAAAAAAATACCTCTTTTATTGAGTGGCCACACTCGTGTTTAATGCCTCTTATTATGCGCCAGCCATATAAATAACTATTATTTTATTAAACGATCGAGGACAAGGAGAAGAAATTGTGGCTCATTTTAATTGCGCTCAATTTGACGAAATGTGAAAACACTAATATGGGTATTTTTGACCTTGATCCGATTCGCCCGGTGATCCGATTCTCCTCGGTCTACCCTAAGAGGAAATGTGGCTCAACTGAATTGCGCTCAATTTGAAGAAATGTTTAAAACATTAATATAGTAATATAGGTATTTTTGACCTTGATCCGATTCGCCAGGTGATCCGATTCTCCTCGGTCTACCCTACTGTGTCTCTCTATCGGTAAATTTACGATACTTACATGTCTGTTTGTTACCCACTACTATAGATTACACTATCACGAAATTAGGGAAAAGTAATAAATGCTGGTTCCTAATTTCGTGATACTGACTTTTTGAAATTCCCGCGATTATTTTTTTAAGTTAATATATAAATTACGTAGATGAGTTATAAACAATCTTAAATATAACAAACAAACACAACAATAAGTAAAGTAAACCTAATTATAACCAAATTTATGATGGTAAGTAATATGTGAATTTACCTAAAAACTGTGAACTTGGGTCAGGTTTAAACTCGTTTTATGAGAATTCAGGTGAAAAAAACCTATACCGGAATTAGCTCAAATTAAACTTAAGTAAATCCAGTATCTAGTTTTTCATTTACATTACAATTTACTTTAGTTGTTATATTAATAAACAATCAATTAAAATAAGTCGAGAATTCCCTTATTTCGGTAGTATCACGAAATAAGGGACATACCAAAAATTAAGTGCACCTTATTCCGTGAGTCAATCAATTGCAATTTTTAGCAACTTCTATGTTTAAATATTACCTTTTTCTGTGTCAAATCGATAGTTAAAGAACTCAAAGAAACACTCTAGCAATTTCAAATCAAAAGGACTTACCTTTGGCGTTTTATGAGCTTAACAAATGAGAGCGCGAACCTTACGGCTACGCTCGGCGCTTGCACACCAAATAGCTGTTCGCGGCACACTGACTTTTCCAAGTGACATATCGCGGAAAGTGTAGGTATAATAATTTTGAAATTTCGTTTGTTAAAAAGTTTAAATAACGAAGATTTTTTACCCGTTTATAGTTTGAACAAATGATATTCTGATTTCTTATTATTTGCGTGGAAGTGAAAACTACCGTAATAGTGTACTATCACGTAATAGTGGCCGTTTACCTTATGTGCTTGAGTAATTGTGCTGTCTCGCCAACAAACTGCTGCGTCAGTTTGACAGGTAAAATAATTGATTTATGAACAAATCATTTATAAATTGTTGTGAGTAGGCATGTATAAATAAACTAAGAAAACTATGGTAAATTCGAAGTTACCGTTTCCAATATTCTTTTAACCTTTGAATCTACCGTCAGGATATAAATTAATGTTTTTCTCTTCTATATTTTAACCTATTATTATTTTGTTTCCCGTGGCATTCGTATTATCGAGGTTCCAACGAACTATTGTTTATAGTAATCGAGAAGCTCTCCCCTTTCTCCCCTCCGATCCGGATCCGGTATCGATTTTGCATTTATAATAAGATTAATAAGTCGTGATCGTTAAGTGACGGAACTTAACCATACCCAGGCACCATTTGTTTACTAGTGAACATTTAAGATTTTTCTTTTGAGACGAGTCGCTGACTATCAATTTGTATAAGGACGACTTGACCAAATTTACTTTAGGTGTGGTGAATTTATTTGTTTACGTGAGATTTCTACTTCAATAGCCAATAAATATTAATTGAATAGGCATTCTTTCTCGCAAAGTAGAATATTCTACATCGTAGAAAATGTTTATGAATCTCGTCATTACCTAATTCGAACTAAAGCAATGAATATTATTTATTTGCATATTTATTTTACTAGCGTTGAGACAAGACTTACACACACTCACTACAACGAAAAGAAGGTAAATCATCTTCATCAGTTCCCATTGCGGTCACATTCGCAGTTCACACGAGACTAACGGTAAGTCTTCATTGTGAGTTGCATCTTCAGAGATGTTTTCATACGGAGTACATCATATTGTACTTCTTTTTCTCCTAAGAACTGCTGTGGTGAGTATATTCGGTGAACAATCGATTAGGTATTAAAATATTTCATTAGTAATTTTACAACCACTTATTGACCCTTCGGGAATGGCGGCTTGTCTTGCAATATCGACAGTGCAAAGTTTGATCCGCTCTTACGTCACGTGGAACTACAAGATAAGAGGAAAAACAATTACAAAGTGCACGAAAAACAAAGCCAGCTAGGTTGCATTGTGGCTATGCGTGTAGGGTATCATAGATTTGGTATTCAAAAAAATAAGGGTCGTAACAAGTTGTTTTAAAGTCCATATTTTGAAGAAACCCGCTCTTGATAAAAAAATAATTTGTGGGTGACAAAATCTAAGTTTTGACCCGCGAGTTTAAAAATATAAAAAAATCATGAAATATGCTCTTATATAATACTTTAAAATAAAACTATTTCGAATATAATTTGTCCAGACGTTTTTAAATATCTACGTGTGTAGGGTTCCTACACTAAAACATTTTTACGACAAACTAGTCTTAATCGCGTAAACTTACGTTTAATTTTATCCTGACGTTTCGGGCAAGACGTTACACCCGTGGTGGCAGGCAGACTCTGTCTATTGTCTAAGTCCACGTAAGTTTACGCGATTAAGATCCGTTTGTCGTTAAAATATGAGTGATGACCGTGAAAGTTTAATTTATATTCCTACACTGAGCATGGCCCGACATGCTCTTGGCTTGCTTTTTATTAATATAGTTAGTAAATTACTACCTATCTCGGGGCTACATACTGTAGCACCGTTCTAAGCCTACAAGTACCTCTGATACCTACATATTTCGGTACATGTATTTATTTACTATAAGAACGTGATTGATACCAGAATTGAACAAAAAAATGTTTCCGACCGTAGATAGTACATACTATCAACAACGGGTTTGTCAATAATTTGTATTAAAGTAACGAACCATGTCTATTCTAATGTACAGGTGGGCCTGACTCACCAAGCCCGGATCCAGATAATTTAAGTGAACATTCAGGTGTGCGTCGTGCGCAGTCGTTCGGAACGACCACGGGTACCTACGCACGTGAAAAGAAGAACATGTCAAGATAAGTTCTATAACAAATTAACAATGTCTGTCTTCAATTTTAAAATGTATATAGGTTACGTTTCATTCGGTCTCATTTAATATCTAGAATGTATCTAATAGTAACTATTAAGTGCGTGTCAGACTCGCGCACGAAGAGTTCCGTAGCAACAAATATTTCAGCCAGCGTCTCCAATGTAAGCACATAATAACTCAAAATTACAGTCAAATCAACCTATCTGAAAAACTAAAAGAGATAATTTAACCTAACCAAAAAATCGTTGAAAGAGTTTAATAATATGCATAACACATTTTTTTTTATTTGTACCTCGTCGTTTAAAAATTAGAGGGGGGGGCACTTTTTTAGACTTGAGAGTTGATATCACGAAAACGGTTCGCTTAAATAAAAATGTTCTTAGAAACCTATAATTATATCATTTTCAAGGACCTTTCTATTGTAGTCCACATGCTTAAGTACATCGAAAAGAAAATCCACCCCTCAGTTACATGTATGGATATCTCGGAGATCCGTATACTGATTTTTTTTATCATACGGGTAAGTATAGCCCACTAGTAAAACATTATGTATGTTGTACAACGTGGGGGTTAAGGAGGGAGATATCGGGAACAAGGTTGTTCATTCCCGACAGCCACACAATGTTATTTAACACAATTGCGAAGAAAGAAGGAAATTGTGTTGCTTTCTTTGCCGCAGGAATACTTGTTCATTGGTCTGCGCATGATATGATTTTAAAATTAACTTTATTTATTATGTCATGTTTTTGTAAATAAAACAATATCAGTAATGTACGTATATATTTTTTTACATGAAATACCGCCGTTTAGCACAAGTGGTGCCGATCACTGGTTATAGTGGTTATCTCCGAAAATATTGACTTAAGAGAAGAACTTTTTGCAGAAGTATTCAAACGGACATGGCGATTATAGTTTCGCGGGTTTCTAGTTTACTACGGAACCCTAAATCTCTTACAATAGTGTAACTTATAATGAAATATATTTTCACAAACTTATTTAGCAACAACATTTAACTCGAATCTGATTTTCAATCTTAAGAGTAATTACGAGTAAGTAAGTCGATAACGGTATTTGTCACCGCATGATTGATAATTATCAAGTATGTAAGTGACTATCGTGAGACAATAAACAATGGCGTATGATCCCGTTCCAAAGTGGGTGTGATCTCGAAAATGAGTTCACTTGTTTCTGTTTACAGTATAACATACTTCACAGAGCGGTCGAATGGAATGGAATCGATTTAAAGGAATTTGAACAAAATATCGCATTATCAAAATGCCTAAATTAAATTTTTTACTACTTATAGGTAGTGGACATCTGGCTAAATTATTTACGTACGTTTATTTAGGTTTATTTATTTGCATAAAATTTGATTACGAGTACAATGTAGTCAATCCATAGGAATCCACATTGTGCTTGTCAATACAAATAAAAAAAAATCTAAATAACAGTAACCAATAAAGTGGCAAACCTTTTGTCCGGGTGTGCCTGAAACGTTTTTGGCCTATGTCGATACATAGCCTAACTCGAATAAAGTCAAAAACTCTAATTCCCTAATAATCATTATGTCCTCATCTATGTTGGACCGATTCGCATTAGGTACGAAACAGTTATTGGCTATATCGCTTTTGGTCTAAAACGCGTTTAGTCAACCTATACATTAGAATCAAACCTAAAAAGCTATCGGACTAAATATCACTTCAAATCCAAGTGGCCAGCATATTATTTAACAAGATGATAAGTTTGTTACGATAACGCATACCTACGAACTTCTTCATAATTTTGATCTTTAGGCAAAAGGCGAAAATGCCAGTTTAAGATATAGTCAAAAAGCAAATTAGTCAACTAATGTCGTAGTTGTAAATTACACTAAAAATTGAAGTTTAGGCAAAACGCGAAAACACCAGATTGAGAGTAAGGCAATTTATCGCAATAGTCAAAAAGCGAATTAGCCAACCAACGTCATAGTCTTAATGCGACTTAAAATTGAAGTTTAGACAAAACGCGATTTAGTCATAAAACGTTTAAGGCATTAGTCAAAACAGGCAGTCTACCCGTTAGACAAAAAGCGAAATAGTCCGCAAACTATATAGTCGTAATGCCCCTGGAGATTGAAGTTTAGTCAAAACGCGACTTAGTCATAAAACTTCTTAGGCACACCCGGACAAAAGGGCGTTTTTCTTACCACCGCGCATTTTTCGGCGCACGACTTTGACAAATGTTTATAGAATATAACCAATCAAAACTTTGATGGACCAATCACAACTATTTTTAAATGGCGGTGTAAGTTTTTATAGGTTGACATTAAAATTCATTGCCGTGATGCATTGAAGAGGGGGTGACATTTGTCAACTAAAATTCAGGACCGTTTTATAAAGGCAATTTAGTACGGCGTGCGGCTTCCATGTTTTATTTGTTGGTAGAATTAAATGAAAAAATATATAAACTGTATGTCGCGTCTGATTTTGCAGAGGCTGGAGTTTCCAACCACAACCAGCCCTTAAATTGACATAGAAAATATTCAGATGAATACCTATACTAAAAATCCATGGCGCCCACTAGGACAATTTTTTTATTCTATCAATTATATGGTATATAAAGAGTACATGGAAGAAACATGTCCAGTACTTAAAAAAATCAGGGCAAAACCACATCTTCTGTTAAAAGCAAGGTGGTTTTTCCTTCTGTAATTTGAATTGACTAGACATGTTCTTTCCGTGGACCCTTCATATAGATCGGAATACATATTATATTACCAACTACATGAAACATATGAGTTACCTACCTTGGAGAAGTTAGCCAAACTACGTTTCCGTCGTGCCGCATATAGTGCTGCTTAAACTCGGCGCCAGGAAACAATACAATTTCAACAAAAATAATATAGCTACCAAGGTAAGGTTGCCTATAAACTGATTTACGTTTAGCTTGGTAGGATGCACGAGATTTAGTCTGCGATACAAGCTGTCTATTTTACCGTGCTAAGCCAAACGCGTAGGTAAGGTACCAGTGCGTAAAATGTTAACAGAAAATATTTATTAGTATGACGATATTTTTCTCATATGTAAATCTACATAAAGTTTTGGCATGTGTTTTGGGAGAGCAGTTTGTTAGTTTTGTTAAATGTTAAATATTTATTTCATAAGGCGACAATATCGAAATTTCTCAAAATTACAAATTTTCACAGTCAATTCCATATAGTACGAGTAAGTGTCAGGTGATTTTGCTGCCGGCTGGCAGACGGCACCTCAGTACAAATTTATTCCTAATAAATGTCAGCTTGTCTTAAAATTATGCAATTAACTTCTTAGATACAAGCTAATTATTTCGAAGTGGGAATATGTAGCATTTAACAAAGCCCTGTTCTTGTAGAACTGATTGTAGTAGGTACCTAGTTTTCACAAATTGTATTACTTCCGATTTTTTTCTTATGGATGATTATAGAGATCAACGTCTTTTAACAGGCATCCCCTAATTTCAAATCGCACTAATATGATAAGACATAGATAATTCACAAAAAGTTTTATGTCAAGAAATTGGGACATTCTTAGGTATCCATACGACTCACTAGAAAAAAATCAATATAAACATTTTTCCTTAAAAAAATCTATAGTCTCAATGGACTACCCATACCCAAACCTTCCATAATAAATTCCGAAAATTGAATATTTTCATATAAAATGTGACCTAAGAAAAATGAGCTGCGAGCTTTAAATATTACTTCAATTGTATTAAAAATTTGTACAGATAATGAAAAAGAGTGTAGAAAGGCAATACTTAAAACAATTGGTACAATTTCCTAGAATCAAGCAACTTTAGACGTATGTGTCTAGTTCTAATAAATCAAATTTTAGATACTAGTTACCAAAGTATTTGTTTATCAAAGCGTTACAACGGTACACATAGTATCTAAAATAAATTGTTCCCATTGCCCATTTACAGGCTAGCAATTGAACAAAAAGCTCGACAGTACTGTCGCTATTACTGTGCTTCAAAATATTTATTACATATATGTATACTTGTACAAGATAACGCGATTTTCTTAACAGAGTGTATCTTTGCTTAAATCACCAGGTCATGAGACTACACCGAAGTCTGTCGTGCTCAGATAATCACCTTATCAACTTATCATTTATATCTGAAGTGACTTACCACTCCTAGCTTTATCGAATCTTAACGTGGCGCAGCATACATGACCTCCACATTCTTGGATGAATTACATACAAATTAAAAAACGTACGAACCTTGATAGGTTCAATAGAAATCATGACATAGCAATAAAGACACCTTAAAAAAATAATAATATTAATTCGGGCGTTTCCTTGAAAAACCCAAGGATAGTAATTTCGCAATAGATCTGTATATACCTAAATTATATGATATTAGAGCATACGATACATAATATATATAATATTTAATAGCAGTAAATAAATTAGTAATACCAATTGTACTGATAGTAAATAGCCAGCCAGTCAGAGATAACTCTGATGTAAAAAAATATTTGCTAATTAACTGAACTAATAGGGTGATATCACTGCTGGTGCCAGTTCAGCCACTGTCACAGATACCTGACTCGCTCTATATAGGTACTAAACTATGACTATAACTATGAAATGATATGGTAAAACTATGATATGGAGAATGGTTCAGTATATTAAACCGACTACAAAAAAGGAGGAGGTCCCCAATTCGACTAATTTTTTTTTGTGATCGACCGTGTATAACCTCGAGATGGTCCCGTTGGCACCAAGTTGGGGTCTGATGATGGGATCTTGGAGAAATCGCGTGATCTCTTCAAATATGGAGCTTTCGGTAATTTTCATTCATTTAAAAGAAATTTCATTCAGAAAGTAGGATTTGCGGAAACCAATGATGGAAACAAATCGGGGATCTTAGAGTAATCGGTTGGAGTCGGTTTTTTAATTTTTTTATTTGATGATTATTAAGAGGAAATAAGAACTGAAAGCATTTTACCTAAACTAATGGGTATTTGATAAATTCTTACTGTCGTTTTGCATTTCAAATGGAAAGCGACAGCTAATTTGCAAACTTAGTCCCCTGTTTTTTTATCCAAAAACAGGCCTAAAATATGTTTTTTCCAAAACATATTGAAGAAATAATAAGCCTAGATATTTCATTGGTATCTTTTCCTTTTTCGTGAATATGTGAAATATTTATTTTATGAGTTTCTGCTAAATAATTTGAAATTAAGCTATTTCCACATTTATTCAGGCTCCTAGTTCTGATAAGTATATCAAAGAGAACAAAACATACCGACATGTGTATAGCACATATACATGATATTGTAATAAAAAAATGCTGAAATTACAATAACAAGGGAGGAAACAGGGGAATACGTTTGTATGGAAAAAGGCAGTTCCTATTTCCTCTTTACGGACTTGTACTTAAGTACTAACTATTAATAGTTGTGGTACAATCCTGGAAGTGGATGTTCACGCGCTCAAATGCGATGTTCATGTGATTAGTTAATCAGTTTGATTCACTCATGCATAAATGCACGACAGGAACCAATTCAGGCTGTCAAGAAACCCAGTAATAGCTCGTAATCGCTCCACTAGTAAAACAGTACATTAGACTTTAAGTGGATGCAATTAACTTAGAATAGTCACTTAATTAACCCTAGCCCATCGTACAATTTTGTAGAACTCATTAACTAATAAATATTTTTCCTAACTAGTGCGGAAAAGTAAACTTTGCGCACGCTTCTCGTGTGTTATTATTTCTTTTTATGACACTTGTTATGAAAAAAGTAGTTCGATACACATGTAAAAACTTCTTTTTAACTCGGGTGATTGTCGCCCTCGTTTCACTCGGGCTCCAACTTTGACCCTCGCCGAAACAAAAATGTTTTGCACTTGTATCGAAATGTACTATTTCCGCAAGTTACCTACGTACCTACACCTACTCTATACAGTTCAATGCTCGTAGAAAAGATATGGATCACTTGGTTGTCATAGTTGTTTAGATAGTTAATATTTATTTTATTTCTATTTGGGTGAACACTATGTACCTATCTAATTACACGCTAGAGTCGTCTCATATACCTAGTCGCTAATTCTAATTTGCTACAATATGTAGATAATCATATTAAAATATTGTCGAACCGGGTTACTCACTCATTTAAGTCGATGATATTCGATAATATTTTAATATGTTTGAGTCTCACGGTAGTTCTAATTCTAAAAATGTAGATGAGTAAATCTAAATGTAAAAAAGCAAGATCCATCTGTAAAGTGTTGATGTTAGTCCGACGACAACAATGAAGTTACTATAGATCTCGTTAATTTCATCGATGCTCATTAATCTCTTATCTCATTCATTACAATTATTACGTATTATGATAACCAAAGCATGCAGTTCCTTATTCCTACAAGTATTCAATTAATTTATTGTATTATAACATCGAAGAAAACACGTATACACCGCATACACATTCTTTGCGTATCTAATATAGATACTCGTAATGTATACTTCTGTTTTACAATAATAACCACAACCACATGAAACTAACGCAGTTTCTCTTTAGCTAGGAAATATTGTTTAAATTAACTTAGATAGGCTTGATCCTCAACTTTAATGTCCATTTTACTTACCTTAATAATGAAACATTTCTTCTCGTAACTAAAGTCTACAAACATCAACAGACGTGGTATTATTTTCAGCCGATCCCTCATATCGCAAACTAGCAACATTAACACAAAATACTTGGTTCTCATGCACTCATTCCTAATGATTATTCACAAAACATTATTTATTTCCGCGGAAGTAACAAACCCAAATGCATCAGGTGCAATTTTAGTAGAGTTCCTAGGTATTATAAGGATATCTAGGTTGTGCGCGCATGCCCTGTAGTTACTTTGAGCTCTTCAGAAATCTGACAACCTGGTACCGGTGCAGCGAGGTTTGCATTATCGACCAGTACAAATAGCGCAAGTGCAATGCAAGTTTCGACTTCATTCTTCCATTGCACTTGCCACATTTTCAGTGGATTCAAGTTGAACTTAACTAAACTTTTAAATAGATTCAATACAAGTTTTTGGTAGCACGAATTTAATAAATTGCTAAATACAGTAATAAAATAATACCCCGTTTTACGCGACCCGGTACAACTCCGATTTCCTATAACGCGGTTTTAAAATTTACGCTTATATTAACTAACTTGATATCTGATTGTTTATTTTCTTTCGCGCGGCACATCGGCTCGCATTTCTTTACCTTCTAACAATAGGTATTATTATGTCATTTACTGTTTTAAGTAAAACAAGTGTACTACAAATACGCAAAAAATGCTTGAGTTCAGTAATTTATTACAAGACCCCGATATACGCGATGTTCGCTAATTTCGCTATACGAGTAAGTAGGTACGCTATTTTCTCGGGAACGCGTCTTCGCGTAACGCGTGGTATTAATGTACCTATCTAAAGAAAACGATTACGAGTTAAGGTGCGTTTAAACCAAAAGAGCATTCGCTGTTCTAGCGCCCGTTCTACGAAATCAACCAATCACGTTTTGTGTACCGATCGAATTTCGTAGAGTGGGAGGTTAGAACTGCGCATATATTCTCTGGAGTATATTAAACCGTGAAACATTATAGCTTTTACGATGTTTTTTGGAGAAAACGGAAAAACAAATTTGCTACGTAAAAACACCCTGTTTAGGTGATTATTAAATGAAAACTCATTGAACAGATTCTAGTACCTCTTTTACGTACGACTTAACAGGAACTGGCCACTTCACGTCGATAAATAAAATACTTGATTGTCAATGTCATGTTATTTTCCGTTGGATTGTATCGTTTGATGACATGACAGACAGTGTTATTGTGACATGTGATAATGCACATGATGATTTTTTTAGACGAAATTATAATTAATTTGTTTGTTAGGAAAATGAAATCAAAAAAATTACATGAAAAGATTTGTTAATTTATATTTAAAGTTAATTATTTTAATATAAAGTATCATGTGTTAAAATATCTGCAACTAATAAATTAGGACCTTATATTTATCTGGGATTTATAAAACAATACGTAAAAGTTAAAAATTGTTACAACTGTTAAATTTAGATTCGTGAGCGTTTTAGTAAAGACATCTTACACTTTGTCGCTAGGCAAAATGTCGTTAATAATACATAAAAAATTTTTTTCATAATCTTTCGTTAAACTGAAAAGCTGCTAGTTGGCAAAAAGAATGTATCATATGTTTTGTAACAGGTACATGTAATAAAATAAACAATTTATATAGGTACATACAAGTCAGTATAAAGGTACCCAACTAGCAAAACAATCATATAACATCGAGCTTACTCAGCTAATAAGTCGTATAAAAGTCATATAAACGCGAATTACACAGTACCTATCGTATAAAGCCAGCTTATACAGCAATATGTCGTATAAAAGTCATATAAACGCAAATTACACAGTACCTGTCGTATAAAGCCAACTTATACAGCAATAGCATAATAGTCGTATAAGATGTCATATACACGTTTATACGACTTTCTTATATGACTTAAGAGTCATATAAGAAATTGCTGTAAAAGACACATTTATAAAACGCTTATATGACTTTTTTGCCGTGTAGCAAAAACTTATATGGCTGACTTATGACTTGTGAGAAAAAGTCGAGTAAACGTAACGCAGTTGCTATTATATGACTATTGTGAATGAAGTCATATAACAGCTAATTATATATCTTGTTTTATAAAAGTGTTTTATTCTGCATCTCGTCATCTTTTATGACTAAAGAGTCATATAAGATTAATGCTGAGTAACCTGCTTTTACATGACGCTTACTTGACTATTTGTCGAATAATTACATCTTATATGACCTATGCTCGAGTAAATGGAAAAATAATTGCTATTATAGAACTTTTTGGTTTCAGCTGTTACTTTTATATGATTAACGTATCTACCTGTAGGTGTCATGGCGTTTAAACCACTAAACTTGCTATATAAGAACTATTACGAAGCAGTTATATGATATGTTAATCGTATACATGTCATATAGTAGTTTCCTTCATAATAATTAAAAATATTTATTTAATTTATAATGTAATAACTAATAATTAAAAGGCGCGTTAATTATTTACTACTAAATATAGTATACTTTATCAGTAAAGTGGTATTCGCAATACATTTTCACCATTAGGTAGAATTTATAATGCCAATTATAACATGGTCATATATTACTTAGGTAGCTCTGTCAAAACATAGGTACTCATACTCAACGGCATTAAGTGATTTAATTTTGTTTACACCAGCTAGCACTAACAAAATTATATGCACGAGCAAGTTGTCAATCCGTCTTCTGTTTAGTTTCGCTGGACACTTTTATTCCACAAATTTGGCATATAAGTAGCAATTATATGATCAATAAATAACTAACACAACGGTTATATGGCTCTTATATAATTAAAAGTCATATAAAAGCTATAAAAGTCGCTATTATACAGCTAGTTAGCTATAAAGTGGTCACGGCGATAATTATTATATGACTAATAAGTGGTGGCAGTTTCAGTTAAATGGCTTTTATATGGCTAAAAAGCTGAGTAATATGGGCCCAAATCCCGTTATATAAACGTAATTATTACGTTTTTATGACCAATTTCATAAGCTAAAAGCCTGAATATGTTACGTTTCCGCGACGA
>JALPQI010023528.1:0-15649 GCA_025490895.1 Thaumatotibia leucotreta
CTTCCTCGGTAAATAATCGCTGGCGTATAGTCTCACTCTGTATACCACAAACCAGCTGGTCCCGTAAACTCTCTTCTAGCCAACTGCCAAATTCACAGGTTTTAGACATTCGCTTTAACTGTGCCATATATTCCGAAATTGATTCTTTGTCACTCTGCTTCCTGTGTCTGAATTTAAAACGTTCGGCTAAAATGCTAGGTTTTGGCTGTAAATGCTTCTCGAGTATTGACGTTAGTTGCTCAAACGTTTTCATAGACGGTTTATCGGGTGTGCACAAATTGACTAGTAATTCGTAACACTCGGCTCCCATCACTGTGATTAACGTCGGTACATGCATTGCCGCGTCAATCGCGTTAACTAAAAAATATTGCTCTAAGCGATCCACGTACAGCCGCCAGTTGTCGATTCCCATTTTAAATTCCGGTATTTTACCGACCGCCATTGTTCCGTACTCGGCACAATCTCACCACAGTCCAACAAAAACTAATACACGATTTGCGTAGGTCACTAATAACAAACAAAGCACGTATATGGATCCAAATCGTCTCGTCGCCACTGTAAAATTCAGGATACTGGGTGGACAGTTCAATAATAAGTCAACACCGATGCGGTTAATTAGAGGTTTAATCAAAGACTAAGGAATCAAATACAAAACTACCTACATAATGTTTAGCTGTGCTACCCACATTCTATCATTATATATGACACAAGTGTGATGAAAAAAATTATACTGTCCTAGTACGAGAGCACCCGGTGCCTCCCAAATGGATACCCCCCTTCCCCCTACTATCCCCCCCTGGCCCAAGGGGCTGGGGAGGAGCCCCCCGAGCCGCAGCAGAGACTACTCGAGTGTCTAATAGCTCGCTATCCAGCAGTAGTAGCCGAATACTACAAAAACGATAACTCCAGTACTGGCGGAGCCCACGCGGGTCACAGGAACCCCCCAGCATGGACCCCATCAAAAGAAGGTAGGTTGATTCCGGTCGACTCGATCCACACCAACACAAATGCCCCCCCCCCCCCCCCCCCGTCTTACGAGAACCGGCGGCAGACGAGCAAGGAGCGCGTCCGAGATATGACGCGTATCCACGAAAATAATAGCTCAAAGGCGGTCCCCGAGGGGACCATCAAACTGTCCTCGCCTGCCGTCGCGTTCCCGATCAAGGTCCCCTCAGACCAACGAAATCTTCAAGATTATAACCAAAGGAGACGAAAGAGTTATAAACAACTCTAATTATCATGCAAACCGAATAGCCGAAAGACAGACCACAGACATACACCCAACAGACACCGCAAATGGCGGTCCGACCGAATATGAAACAGATTCCGATTATTTCCCTGCAGCTCACCGAAACCGCAACAAAAAACACCGCTCAGGCCCATCCCCACCCCCACCCCCCTCAGGTTCTAGCCACCCCCCCCATACCCACTCAAAATTCATTTGAAACATTACCTATGGAAGGCTCCCAAACCCAAACGAACGACCATCAACAAATGGAAACAAACAACTCTGACACAGACTCTGACGATGACGAAAGCCCTACAAACCGCCCCCCCAAAAATATAACACCCCCCACCATAGTCATTGAGGATACGTCCAGATGGACGGACCTCTCCAAAGAAGCTTACATTACAATAAGAAAATAGGTTTCAAAAGCTGCCAGGCCGGTTATGAAAGGTACTCGGGGAAGCCGTGCCTATTTCTATACACGCAAAACTCTGATCAATACAGACAGTGGAGAGGCCTAATAGGGCACGGCTTCTTCCAATACCCGTCGAACGCCTACAAAAAACTCAGAACTGTCCTTCTGGGCCTACCAGTAGGCCTAGAGGAGGACCTAATTAAAAAAGATCTAGAGAAGAAGGGTCTGCCAGTGCTAAATGTGGCACGAATGAAAAAAGGTCCCACTAGGGAACCTTTTAATGCCGTTATGGTCACCCTAGAAAAAAATAAAGATGGAAAGAAAATTTACGACATAAATAAGGTATGTGACCTTAGCGGCATCAAAATCGAACCACCACTAAAAAGCAGACGAGTGGCCCAGTGCCAAAAATGTCAGAAGTACGGACACACAGCCACCTGGTGTGAATGCACCCTGCATTGCGTGAAATGCGCGGGTGAGCACCTAACCAAAGACTGCAACCGGCAAGTGGACCCAGTAACGGGAAACTTTCGAACCACTTGCTTTCTGTGTAAAGGGGACCACCCTGCAAATTTCGGGGACCCCCTCTACCTCCCCTCGCTGCACCCAGCCAGGCAGACGTTAATTCTTACCTAAATAACCCTAGATACCCATCTCATCAAAATACCTACAGTGACACGGTCAAAAGGGGAGCCTGGGGTCAATCGCACCTGCACTCCCAGTCCCACAGGGGAACAAGTGTTAACTCCAAAAAAGGTATATTTTGGTGTTAAACAAAATACAAACATGGGAAAGGTGGAAAATAACGAACCCGAAATTGCAACCACGCCGACAAAGCGAAAGCGACAAGATCACGAAGATACCCAAAATGTAAAAAATTAAAAATGATAGTCCAAACAACCAAAAATATTTTGAAAAAGGAGAGAAACAAGTATAAGAGAATTAAAAAGAAAGTTAATAACCAAAAAAGAATGAACTTGAAAAGTATGAAATTTTAAAGTGAGGCATCTATGGTAGGTATTGACTCAGATGCAATTAAGAAAGAGCAAGAAACAACATTGGGATGACGCAGAAAGAAAATTCTGTATGTCACTTTTTTATAAATCTCCAGCTGCATATAATCATTTACGAAGTCAAGGTGTGGTGCTTGCCGCTCCCACCACAATCCAAAACTGGCTTCAAGCTACCAATTGCTTACCTGGATTAAATGATGATGTATTTCAAAATATTAAAGTAAAATTTTAAAATCAATTAATCAATGATAAATCATGTGTCGTATGTTTTGATGAAATGAGTATTAAGGTTGATTTGGATTATACATCAAAATTTGATATGATTGAAGGATTTGAAGATTTTGGGGCAGGTGATCGGTCCCCCAATGTGGCCAAGTATGCATTAGTGTTTGTTGCCAGAGGGATGTACAGTCGAGTGCATTAATATATAGACACATTTGTAAGGGACCAGTATGGAGAAGTGTATATATATTAATGCCCTTGACTGTACACGAAGTGGAAAATCCCTCTGGCATACGAGGGGCGTTCAATAAGTAATGATAATGACATATAACCTCTTTATGCCTATCTCATATGCCTACCGACCATAACGTTAGTATTGATTTAGTAAATGATGATCTGATTAACTTAGTTCACCAAAATATACAGGGTTTCAATAGTAAGGAACTCGAGATTGAGTTATTTTTACAATCTGCTAATGTTGATATCCTTTGTATAACAGAGCACTGGCTTAAGAGTCATGAATTTATGTTTAACTTCGCCGATCATAGTATAGTGAGTTCATTTTCCAGAAAGTCTTGTATCCGCGGAGGTTCCTTGATAATAGTGAAACATAATTTGAAAAGTAAAGAACGTAAAGACATTGTTGAGAAATCTATTGAGCGACATATCGAGCTCGCTTGCGTTGAGTTGGAAAAATTTATTGTTGTGAGCGTGTACAGGCCTCCCTCGGCAGACTTTAGCTTGTTCGAATCAGTCATGGATGAAGTTCTTGCTAGTGTTTTTAGGAGTAAAAAATATATTATTGTGTGAGGCGATTTTAATGTTAACTTGCTTGAAAAAACACATACTTCGACAAGCCTTGTTAATACTTTTAAATCATTTAATTTAGTACACCTCTTTTGTGAACCAACTAGAATTACGCCAACCAGCGCAACTTGCATAGATAATATCTTCAGTAACAGCAATGCGATTAATAAGTCCATAATAAATAACTTAAGTTCTGACCACTGTGGACAACGTGCCTCCTTCAGGGGAAGAGTGGAAGAAGTTCCGCAAGAGTCTATGTGTAGACCTATTTCTGAGAAGCGGTTGGATTTATTTAATCAGAATATTGTGAAACAATTACGTCATCTAAAGTTTGAACAGGAAGACCCTGACTGCTTGTGTTCCGAATTATTCCTTTGCATAAAAAAGGAATTTGATTCCTGTTTTAAAACAAAGAAACTCAAAGGCAAGGCGCGAACTAAATTCGCTGATTGGGCTACACCGGATATTCATGAGAAAAGACGCCGGCTCTATGATTTATATCACCTTAAAGCCACAGATAAGAGGCCGGAATTTCTAGAGTATGTTAAGAATTATTCAAAAACTTTTAAGCGAATTTGTGTCACAGCTAAAGCAGATTACCTGTCGAAAAAGATCCAGAATTCGAGTGATAAGATTAAAGCTGTGTGGCAAGTTATTAATAGTGAAACCGGAAAACGTCAAATCAAAGATCCGCACTACAGCTTAAAAATTAATAATGATTTAATATGTTCCGACCTTGAAGTGGCGGATGAATTTGAGAGGGTTTTTTCTAATATACCCGTAGAAACCACCAAATCATTAAATTCATCGCCAGATATAGCTAAATCACTTTTGGAGTCAAATGCAGTGGAATGTACTAATGTATTCAAATTTGATTATGTTACCCCAAACTTGGTAATAAAAACGTTCAAATCACTATACGTTAAAAAAACTAAAGATCTCTGGGGCCTTTCGGTCAAAGTACTACATTCCATTATTGAATCTATTGCACCTTATTTAGCTGATATTTTCAACAGTTGTATAGATACTGGAGTCTTTCCTGATTTAATGAAACACAGCAAAATTATACCTTTGTTTAAATCAGGAACTAAAACAGACCCTTCAAACTTCAGACCAATTTCAATATTACCAGCGCTAAGTAAAGTTTTTGAAAAACTCATTCTAAATCAACTAGTTTCCCACTTTAATCGTAACAAATTGCTCAATAGTAATCAGTTTGGATTTACTAGTGGCCGATCTACCACTGAAGCCGGCGCTGTCCTCCTTAAACACATCTTTGACGCCTGGGATAAAGCTCAAGATGCTGTTGGAATATTCTGTGATCTTTCGAAAGCCTTTGATTGTGTTGACCATGAAAATTTAAAAAGGAAATTAAGCTATTATGGGGTTAAAAATGTTGCCCTTGAGCTTATATCTTCTTATCTTTCGGATAGGACACAGCGAGTGGTTATTAATGGAACTCAATCATGCGGGTCGCCTGTGGCTCTTGGAGTACCTCTTCTCTTCCTAGAGCTTTGATACCATTAATGAAGCGCTATCTACTGTTGTAAACTGGTTTACAGTAAATAACTTACTTTTGAACGCCAAGAAAACTAAGTGCATTAAATTTACCTTACCCAATGTTAAGCAGGTAAGCAACAGTATGATCAAAGTAAATGGTGAATCACTGGAATTTGAAGATCAGACAGTTTTTTTGGGTGTGACGTTAGACTCTAAACTACAATGGCATGCACAGGTGGCAGCATTGGCCGGCAAACTCAGCTCTGCCGCATATGCAGTGAGGCGAATCAGGCACCTGACGAACGTCGAGACGGCTAGGCTGGTATACTTCAGCTACTTCCACAGTGTCATGTCATACGGGATTTTGTTGTGGGGGAAAGCGGCAGATATTCAGACCATCTTTGTGCTACAAAAGCGAGCTGTGCGCTCCATTTATGAACTAGGTGCTCGGGTCTCCCTTAGGGAGAAATTTAAAGAGGCACACATACTTACTGTAGCCTCCCAATACATCCTGGACAATATTATGTATGTTCGTAAAAACATTCATGAATTCAAGAAGAATAGTGATGTTCACAACTTTAACACTAGGAATAAACATAAGCTGGCTGTGTCGGCCCACCGTCTCCGTAAGGTTAGTGCGTCTTTCGTTGGGAACTGTACACGTTTTTATAACAAAATTCCTAGTGATTTAACAAATTTGCCACAGCATAAATTCAAGTCTCAGGTTAAGCGCTACTTGATAAGTAAGGCGTATTATACCATTAACGACTTCATAAATGATAAGGATGCTTTTAAGCCAGTACCTTAATGTGTTCGGTAAATCATATACATAAGTGAATGTTTACTATCATACTAGTGTTTCATATTGTTATCATTAATTATAGATCTGACGTAAGATAGTCATTATCTTAGTTTTTTTTTTCCGTATTACTAATATGTAGTCTTGACACTTGGAGACTTTATACATCTCCGAGATTATCTTTTTATTTTAATTTTTCCTATTTTAATGTATATTATGTCGACACTTAGAGTCCTTTACACCTAAGTAATTTTAATTTTGTATTCAGATTTTCTGTCCTAGTTATTTCTATTTCTATTTTTTTGTTCTTGTGATAGTTGTCATATATGTAACGGGCAAGTACGAATATAAATTCTCATGAAACTAAATATGGTCAGCATTCATAGTATTTAAATTATATTGTCTGCCTGATAGCTTGCACAGTCATGCTCACTTTAAGGTCTCTGCTTACGGTGGCGTCGTTGATCGGGTCGCCACTTTCCCGAAAGAAGGTTGAGGGAGGCGATGGCTGAGATACGCGTCATACTCGTGAACGGGTGCTGTTTGCGGAGACCGGTCTAATCAAGCTCACTCATGGCTTAAATTCAAACAATTTTCCTGCTGTTCTTGATATGAGAAATTGAATTCGCTACATGTTTGTTTATTTATAATTATTTAATATTATGACGCATGGAGACCTTATACATCTCTGAAACATTTAGTGAAATGTATCCGTTTGTTTTCTTTTTACTCTGACAACTAGAGACCTTTACATCTCTAGCAGTATCATAATGCTAATTTTAACGTCTAACTAAAAACAATTGTATGCCCTTTTACATATATCTTTACATCTATACATTTCTCAAAATTCATTAAATTTATATAATTGTTCTGACTATTAGAGACTTCATCTCTAGTTAATGTACTATATCTGTATTTATATTAAATCAAATTTATGTTTGTTTTTAATTAATGCATGTTAGCCGTAAGATGTTATAAAACTATTATTTGAAAAAAGTAAGTCCCGCTGAGTTTCTTGCCGGATTCTTCTCAGGCAGTGGTGTAGGGTTAGAACCGGAGGTAGTTTTTTTTTTCTCTCATTCGCTATTTAGTTTAACGATTCAAAAGCGCTCGTTGCTGGGCCTAATTGAATAAAGAATATTTTGACTTTGACTTTGACTTTGACTTTAGCAAAGAAATAAAAAAGTACTGGCAGGCATAGCCCATTTAATTGTTATAAAAAATTAAAAATAATAATTTGACTGTCGTTTGTTTTTTCGTCACTAGAACGCATTCTTTTCGTTGTGTCGGGATCAAATGGTAAAAATGGAGAAAATTGAAGTTCGTGCGGTGATTAAATACCTTTGCTTGAAAAATTTTACTACTGAGCAAGTTAATGTAGATTTGCGTGAAACATTAGGGGTTCACGCTCCTCCGTATTCTACGGTTGCACGGTGGTGTGCCGAGTTTAAAAGGGGAAGATCGAACACCAATGACGACCCACGCTCAGGGCGGCCGAACACTGCAGTGACCGAACAAATTATTAAAAAAATTGAGAAAATAATTTTAACGGATCGTCGTGTTACTGTTCGTTTTATAGCTGAAGAAGTAAATATTTCTGTAGGTAGCGTTCACAATATAATACATGACCATTTGGGGATGAAAAAGGTATCAGCACGCTGGGTACCCAGAATGCTTACGGACACTCAGAAACAAACCAGATTGCGGGTTTCACAGAGCTGTTTGGACTTGTTACAGCAAGATCCTGACCGATTTTTGGCTCGTTTTGTAACAATGGATGAAACGTGGCTTCACCATTACGACCCAGAAACCAAACAACAGTCTATGACTTGGAAGAGGCCATCATCTCCGACTCCGAAGAAATTCAAGGCACTACCATCCGCCGGCAAAGTCATGGGCTCCCTTTTCTGGGATAGCCAAGGGGTTGTTATGATTGAATACCTCGATCATGGAGCTACAATTACGGGGAATTTATATGCGGAACAAATAAAAAAACTGCGTAATGTTATACGCGAGGAACGTCGAGGAAAACTTTCCAAAGGTGTTTTGTTTCACCAGGACAACGCTCCCGCACATAAGTCAAGAGTTGCGATGGCTGCCATCAAAGATGCTGGCTTTGAATTGATGGAGCATCCGCCATATTCACCAGACCTAGCTCCTAGTGATTTTTATTTATTTCCGCGATTAAAAGAGCACCTCAGAGGTCAGAAATTTGATGATGATGACGCCGTGATCGCTGCGGTACAGGATTATTTAAGGGGTCAAGAAGAAGATTTTTTTAAAAAGGGAATTTTATGTTTAGATAAAAGATATAATAAGTGTATACTCTTGAAAGGTGACTATATTGAAAAATAAAGTAAAATATGTTAAAAGTTCTTTGCGTCCTTATCATTCTCATTACTTATTGAACGCCCCTCGTATTATCTGTCGCACAGCCCGGTCAATGCGGAGAAGTTGATCGAACTGATTCAATCTGTAATTAATAAATTATTCGAATGCGGTCTATTGCCAAAAGTGTTGGTGTGCGACCAGGCCACAACAAATGTTAAGGCAATCAAATTATTGGGGGCAACGAAAGACGATCCTTACGTTTTTATTCTCGTTTACAGAGCAGGTTGTATATGCTGGTGCGAGAAATCTGGGAGAATGAACGGCAACCAGATGAGTGGAATGTAGCAGTCGTCTGCCCCATACATAAGAAGGGTTCCAAAAGGAAGTGTACGAATTATCGCGGGATAGCTTTGCTCCCAACTGCTTACAAAATTCTGTCATATTTGCTACTCAGGCGACTGGAACCGTACGCGGAAAAAGTTCTAAGCGACTATCAGTGTGGCTTCCGACGGAATCGTAGCACTGTCGATCAAATTTTCCACCTCAAGCAGTTGATGGAGAAGAAGTGGGAGTACGGCCAAAGCATACACGCTGTCTTCGTAGACTTTACTAAAGCGTACGACAGCATTGACCGAAACGCTCTTTTTTCCATTCTGAGGAATTTTAACATCCCCAACAAACTGGTCAGCATGATACGGGTCGCTACTGGAGAAAGCAAGATGGTGGTCCGGGTCGGGGGCGAACTCACTAAAGACTTTTCGGTAGTTACAGGGCTGAAACAGGGAGATGCCTTGTCACCTATGCTTTTCAATTTCGTGTTAGAGTATGTCCTAAGGAAGGTTTTAGCGCTGGAAGGAGGACTGGAACTGAATGGAAAGCATAAGGTGATAGGGTACGCAGACGATCTGGCGCTACTGGGATCATCTATGGGCGACGTGCGGGAGGCGGTAGATGTCCTCGCAGAGGAGGCTGTGAGGGTCGGCTTAAGGATATCTCACGAAAAAACAGAGTATCTCCACATGAAGCGCTACAAAAATACCCGCGACAGACCGCAAGACCTACATGTTGGAGATACAACATACAAAGGAGTGGCAAAATTTAGGTACCTAGGCTGCACCATCACAAATACCAACACCCGTGACGAGGAGATCAATGTTCGAGTCCAGAATACCTTGAGATGCGCTGCTGCCCTTCATAAAGTGTTAGTGTCTAAACTTCTAAGTAAATCCACCAAACTCCGGATTTATAAAACCATACTGCGACCTATACTAATGTATGGATGCGAAGCATGGACATTGACACTTAAAGAAGAGAACCTGCTGCTGGTCACAGAACGGAAGATTCTTCGGAAGATCCTTGGCCCAAAGCAACAGCTGGATGGAAGCTGGAGAGTGCTAAAGAACCAGGAGATTGAAGATATGGTGGATGAGCCTAACATCATGGGAGAGACAAAAGCCCACAGACTCCGTTGGTTGGGTCACCTTGAGAGGATGGAGGAGGATCGCAGGGTCAAACAAGCATACCTCGGTTGCCCGCGAGGTCGACGCCCGATTGGTCGCCCTAGATACCGTTGGGGTGACATGGTCGACAAGGATCTGCGCGAGCTCCAAGTTACCAACTGGCGAGAGTTGGCGCAAGACCGAGGAAAATGGCGCATTCTGGTGTCGGAGGCCAAGACTCATTTTGGGTCGCTGAGCCAGCGGAGTAAGTAAGTAGTACGTTTTTATTGATGATCACAAATTATTTACGATATTTGATGTACCTCATTTGATTAAAAATATTAGAAATAATTTGATTGATAATAATTTTGATATAAATGGAAATAAAATTTGTTTCAAAGACATAATAGAGGTGTATAATATTGATAAAAATAATAAAAGTAAATCATTAAGAAAATTGACACCGGTGCACCTTAAACCAAATAATTTTCAAATAGCGACCCAGGTCCTCAGCCATTCGGTGGGTGCTGCTATAAAAACGGCTTTAGAAAGTGGAGAGTTGAAAAGTGACACTGCGAAGAACACAGCTGATTTTGTGATCGATGTAAATAATTTATTTGATTCATTAAACTCCAAAAATAACGATTGATAAAAATAATAAAATTAAATTGACGCGTTGTTTCGAGGGCATGCAGCTAACAATTAACGCCGTCCTTCAACTCTCCACAGAAGAGTTTTCCAAGGGCAAAAATACAGGATATTGTCGAAATACAGGATTTCTTGGTGGCTGCGTGAAACGATCAAAAAAATCATCTATCTCGTCGTCAAGCGCGTCAAATAAGTCCATTTTTAACAGACTTCTAATACCAAAAGGAGGAGGCTCTCAATTCGTTGGCAAGTTTTTATATTTTTCGGTTACACAAAATAATACAAAACTTTTTAAAAATGATCTGTCAAAATTTAACCGCCAAATATCTTCCTTATTGGGCAGATGATCTAGCCTATAGTTTACAGGGCACTTTATGTAACGGTTAAGCTTACTTGAAGGTTGTGAAACGCAAACAATAACTTTATTCAGCAGATAAGTGGCAATTAGATTACTCGGGAGTTTAATCAGACATTGTGAAACAGACCATAAACTTGTTGCCGATAAAATTAACTTAGGTACTGCATTACTGACGTCTTCGTTGAAGTAATAGAGACAGATTCTCGAAATTTAGAAGTCACGAAGTTTGTGGGAGGCCCACAGTATCTCTCACGTAACCAATATGCCCTTGGAATTGGCCTGTCTGAAAAAGACTTGGAGGAAGCCAAGGAGTAGCCCTGCAGGCGTAGTCAAGATTCCATTCTGCAATCTTATACGATAAGCGACAAGTAAAATGTATGAGAATGCACGATTCCTACGAAAAGTCACGTGACCATTTCCATACATTATTACAGTCACGTGACTTATCGCTTATCGTATACGATAGTAAAATGGCGTCTGGACTAGGCCTGCAGGCTCGGCTAGTAGGTACCTACGACGGCTACGACAGCAGAGGACTGTAAAGGTGTGTTCAGACCAAAAGAGCATTCGCTGTTCTATCCCCTGCTCTACGAAATCAACCAATCACGTTTTGCGTAACGATCGAATTTCGTAGAGTGGGAGGTTAGAATAGCGAATGTTCGCTTGGTCTGAATGCACCTTAAGGGTATCATAAACAAAAAAGCCTTAATGAAAAGACAGTTCAAGTTGTCTTGCAGCGTTTCTTCTCATCAGATATCATTGTTTCCGAAGCTCTGAGTAGACACCATAACCAGGTACAGTCAAGAGCAAAAGTAAGTGATCACCTTATGCCTATCACAATGGGATAAGGTCTATAATCGAACACGAATGATCACTTACTTTTGCTCTTGACTGTACTACCGCTAAAACATAATAACAAATAAGTGTCCATCAACTAGTCGACTAAACGTTTTCGAACTGATAGTGATAGGTACTTAAATCAAGTAGTCGATTATATTATTTTTATATACCTAATTCAATTAAATTCGTTTTCGATCAATTTCATACACCTAAAGTAACGTAATGTCTGTGGTTTTGATTAGCTAGTTGCCAATTTTGCTAATATCTGATGATATGACTTTTATAATTATTTATGGACAATCACTAGAAGACATAAGAAATATTTGTATCAGTCCACACGGAAATTAAGGTACCTTGTCACGGTGTTTAAAATGGACTTTATTAACGAACACATAAGGTCTATTTTAAGAGTTGTGTCAAGGTACCTCTGCACGTGCACTGACACATTTTAAAACATATAAATTAGACCTTGTAATAAATAAAACTGTAGTAGTTAAATAGGAACATAATTTCGTTTATCAAATCTTTGCTAGACCTAACGATCGTTAAAGTAAGAACAAATAAGAAGATGACAACGCCACACAATCAAATCGAATTCAATCAACGAAAATCAAATGAGGAAAGAATAAACAACTAGGATTTGAAAAACCCATTTCATATTTTGTTGGAAATCTGCTCCTTATAACTTCCAGAGGAAAAACATGAAATTTGAATGAATAATTACAACAACAAACAACAAATATTAATTTCCTTTTAGAACCATTTTCTTTTAATCACACATTAATTATAAATTCTAATATTTATTAAGTGTTCCATTGTCTTCCTACTACCCCAAGCAGTTTAGCTGATTCAAGTCAACCGTGGACAAATTCATAAAATCAAACCTCACTCAAGAAGACCCAATGAAGACACATAGATGCATATGTACTTCAGAAAAACTCGTAACACAACTTCAGGACAAGGATAGACAGGAATTTTTAGCCCTCGCAAGAGTAGTGCGACCATGCTCGTGCAAGGGCCAATGATAGGTAATTATGACTTCAAGAAAATGACTAACTACCAGACCATTTCCAAACGTTTCATGATCTCATGATCTGCTGCCAAAGCATCTTCTCTCATACAGTTCAGCCGTTCAGTGATATGACGGCTGAAAAACTATTGTTGGTCTCAGAAGGAACATTGTTGACAAATAGTTTCATGGCAATAAGGAGATCATCCAAGACTTTTTACACTTGTTCTTCTTCTTATTTTTAGATAAGGAAGCCCTGCTTCTAGGTCTATCAGTCTGCTGGTCTTGCTGCCGGATTTGAAGTCCTGATTCTACCATGTCAATCTGGTATTCTACTTTATAACTTCTATATTGTTAGTGTCTTTGAAGACTATTAAATAACCCTGTGAAAAATAAAACAATTTTAGGGAAGTAACCTATAATGAGAAACAACAAAAAAAATGAAGTGAAATAACAGACAACCCGGTGGGCCAGACTCATCACAGAATGTACACCTATGGAAGAAAAAAGAAGGCAAGGTAGACCAAACTATAGATGGAGAGACGAGCTGGGCAGGTTCCACAGAAACTGATGGAGAACAGCATAGAACAGAAAGGAATGGGGAAATTTGGGCAAGCCCTTTTCTGCTTGGGACATGCAGAAATGAAAAACACTTAGTTTAAAGCACAAATATAATTTGTAAAATTGCATGAAATAAAGGCTACTATTACTGTTAATAACTTAATAGGCCATTTCTATAGTATTAAAAATTAAGTATATGAACATGCCCATAATTTCAATTTAGACAAAATAATATTCTCTTTCAAAGTGTCAGGTCAGAGAGGTCAAGATACCTTGATAATGTTGTACTAATCAATTGAACCTCAAATTACAAGCAAAATGTAATTCATTCATAGACATTTTCTGTTCTAGAACCTTCCCGGGGGAGCTGCAAAGGCTTTCACAGTGGCCAGCAAGGCACACACTTTTTCTAGTGACTTTGCAGTCTCCTTGGAGTGGTCTTTCGCCGAACATTGTGATTGAACGTGCTCCGGATGTTTACCCAGCAATCGTGGTCTTTTCAAGTCAAAATCTTACGAGGCTGAATAATCGAAGAAAACTGACAAACCAACCTACCTGTAAACCCGCGGCCTTTTTTTTTAATCTCACAGCAAATTCAGCGTAATCCTTGTACTTCTGTTGTATAATTAGGATGATTTGTATTCCCAAATGGTTACCAAATGAAATCTCTGACCTGACGCACAAATTCGAAGAGATCAAACTCTAGTTTCCGCGTCCAATAGCACGGTTTTCTAATTTTCTTAGCAAGGATTTTACAATAGTTTGTACTAGGAAGTACTTACAGAACGACAACGAAAAAAATGATAAAATAGAAAATATGTTGAAAGTTGAAAATAGAATAAGATTATGCATCCAGCTACTGTTTCGAGTGTTTCGTTTCGCACTGCACCACTATGAATGAAATTGAAAATATGAAAATAATGAAATGAATAAAGCAGTGTTGCCAGATGACATTTATGAAAATCTGTAGAGCGAGACAAAAAAATCTGTGGAATTCCGTATATGGTCAGTTAAAATATCCGTAGTTCTACAGATTTTTTTTTTATGCTTTATTCGACTATACTTACGCTTAAAATGTTATTTATAATTAGTACCTAGTGATAAAATGGACTACAACATGATATACACATATAGAGATGAAATAATAATCCATATTTTTTGTTATATTTGTTTTATTTAGTTTAAGTGTAACCTACCTATCATTCACTGTCACTATCGTCACGTCGGTCTGTTGGTCCGTCACTATATGAATACATTTTTGAATTAAATAATTTCAGGTGCTCTTGCGTTGCTTCCATCTCAAAACAAGTAGTTTTGATGGCACTTTTTGTATGTAGCAATCCTTTAATGAGGGTTTTCGATAATTTTTCTACCACCAGGGCGGCGCTTCGTACGCACCTGGTCTCGACAGCTGTCAGATTCATACTATTCATAGGCACCTGGGCCTAAAATATTGAAATTCTATTTTATTTGGAAGAGAATTGATTTTGTAATGGATTACGACTAATACATGGTCGTCGAACTGAAGATTGAACTCTAAAACAGGCGCTCAAAGTCACTGGTATTAAAAATAATTACTATAACTTTGTTAGTTTCATGAGAATTGACTTGGAACTATTTTATTTATTTATTTTAGGTAACAATATGCCTAAAGTAATGGTTTTCAGAATAAATAAACCTAATAAATATGTTGAAAATTAAATGCGCGTTTTTATTTTGACAGTTCGTTAAAGGGTCGGCTCAGTGCTGCCATCTCACCTCCCCATAGCGGCAGAAAAAGTATCAAAAACCCTCATTGATGTAGTATTTAGTTTATTTCGTGTTTTGGTTTTCATTAAATTTATTGCAGAAAATAAACGTTCGACATTTGCACTGCTGTGAGGCAGGCAGAGGAGTTGATTTGTGAAATTCGACAGTAATGGGAACATTTTTGTGCCATCTCCTTTTTTTAAGTTAGAGATATATTTCCAAAAGTCATTAACTTTCAGATCATGTATGTCATGTAGCTTTGTATTTCTCAGTGTTCTCCACTCTCTGTCAAGATCTGTAATATTCCGTTGATCTGGAAATAACCCTAGAACAAAAAGAAAACGTATAAAATATACAATATGATTGGTATCCAACATATTGTATAGTGGTACATATTTATTAAAAGCAAAACTTTGCCAAGTGAAATAGAAATAGCTTTGTTGTTACCTATTTTTATTCCACTGCAGCACACAGTAAGAAAATTCAATGCATTAATAAATACAATTAATTTAATTTTCTTTATTGTGCACCACACAGTGTGAAAAATCAATTTATTAATTAATACCATTAATTGAATTGAACAGTTCATTAATTACTGTGTGTTGCACACTACTAAAAAATATAATTATTATTTTCATATTTTATTTTATTGCTATTACCTGGATATAAAACAGCTACACCAGCAATTGATGGATGTTTTCGCCTCAAGTTGGGATCCAGAAAATGTTCT
>JALPQI010023529.1:0-20253 GCA_025490895.1 Thaumatotibia leucotreta
CATGAACAAACTATTGTCATCCTTCACCCCATCTCAAGACGTATTACATAAGGAAAAAGAGACAAATAAAGTAGCTCTACTTGGTCGTGAACTCCATCAACGACTCCATTTTCTTGAACAATGCTACCAACCTGACTAGATAAAATGTCATTACTATTAGTGATGTCCAGTCTTCAATCGTATACTTTTATCGTCAATAATAATATTTCAACCAAATTAGGTAGCGAATACAGTAGGAACAAACCTTATTTCCTACTCAAAATCACGATCTTCTTCGATCGTGATTTCAAAATCTACATTTTAGGATAAAAATAAAATCACAAAGTTAACGAAATATTTTCTTTAATTAAAATGTCATAATGAGGGTTTCCTAAAACGTATGCCACTAGTTGGCGCCACTTAGCCGTAAGGTCCCGCTAAGAAACACAATTATCTAGCCCCAAAGAAAGACTAAGTAAATGTTTTTTTTTTTTTTTAAATAAAGTTTAAATTTTTTTATGTATTTTTTTTAACTCATACAAAATATTTAAACCAGAAACTATAAACATAGAATTTAGACAAGTTTCTGGACCTGCTCCTGCCCTGGTGATTTCAGAAAACTCTCATTATAACATGTTTTATGGACTTATCATTCCTTAAAGCATACCTAACAATTTTGGTATGATGGCTTCTTTATAATTAAATTAATCAGTCTACACAAGTATCACATGAGGGTCATTATTAAACTAAATTTAATTTACTTGCTGGTTGACATGACATTGGATGATTACCAAATATGGTGGGTAGTACGTCAGAATGTAATCACTTATTCGCGTACCCTTGCCTGAAACAACAGCTTAAAATTGTGCGGAGCATATTTTTGAATACTCTTTAGGGTACCAGTCGTCTGCCTTTTTGATATTTTTGACCCATAATAGCCTTTGTTCAGTGTCCAGTGGAAACCTGTTGGACATTAAAAACATCGATTCATTTTTGAGTTGACTATCAATACATTTATCGATATCACGATCGGTCTCTTAAGTACCACACTATGCGATACAAATGTTTGAATCCCACTATTTATAATTACATTACGAATGTAAATACAAATGGTTTAATCACAAAACTACACATATGTATCCGACAACAAATATTGAATAAGATTTTCAGTTACTTTTACCTTAATAAGGTTCGAAATCTTAAAATTCAAGTCAAAACTAAATTGCCGGTGAAACGTAATGTCTTTATTTTGTTCATTCAGGTAACCCTGGCGGTTTTTACACCCTGGAACCACACAAGTCATCACTTTTATCACACTCCGTGCACTTATCGAACAGAAATATACATGAAAAGCTTTATTTTAATCACTTTTACTATTTGCGGTTTAGGTGCACTAGTATACACAAACAAAGATCGTTGACAGGCATTGCCGGCGTCACCCACAGATAAAATAGACTCGGTCTATCAATTTTATATGTCTATGGATGCAACCCTATCGAGTTTGAGCTCATTAGATTCGTCTTGACAAGTACTTTGATACTATAAGGTAACCAGGGTCTGATGATGGAGCCGGAAGGTGGCCATAGGAACTCCGTAATTAAACGATGCAACCCTATCGAGTTTGAGCTCATTGGATTAGTCTTGACGAGTACTTTGATACTATATGGTAACCAGGGTCTGATGATGGAGCCGGAAGGTGGCCATAGGAACTCCGTAATTAAACGATGCAACCCTATCGAGTTTGAGCTCATTGGATTCGTCTTGACGAGTACTTTGATACTATATGGTAACCAGGGTCTGATGATGGAGCCGGAAGGTGGCCCTAGGAACTCCGTAATTAAAGGATGCAACCCTATCGAGTTGGAGCTCATTGGATTCGTCTTGACAAGTACTTTGATACTATATGGTAACCAGGGTCTGATGATGGAGCCGGAAGGTGGCCATAGGAACTCCGTAATTAAACGATGCAACCCTATCGAGTTTGAGCTCATTGGATTAGTCTTGACAAGTACTTTGATACTATGTGGTAACCAGGGTCTGATGATGGAGCCGGAAGGTGGCCATAGGAACTCGTAATTAAACTATGCACCCCCTATCGAGTTTGAGCTCATTGGATTAGTCTTGACGAGTACTTTGATACTATATGGTAACCAGGGTCTGATGATGGAGCCGGAAGGTGGCCATAGGAACTCCGTAATTAAACGATGCAACCCTATCGAGTTTGAGCTCATTGGATTAGTCTTGACAAGAACTTTGATACTATATGGTAACCAGGGTCTGATGATGGAGCCGGCAGGTGGCCATAGGAACTCGTAATTAAACTATGCAACCCTATCGAGTTTGAGCTCATTGGATTAGTCTTGACGAGTACTTTGATACTATATGGTAACCAGGGTCTGATGATGGAGCCGGAAGGTGGCCATAGGAACTCGTAATTAAACGATGCAACCCTATCGAGTTTGAGCTCATTGGATTCGTCTCGTTTTTTTTTTTTTTTTTTTTTGCATTAATATATTTTTTTTTTTTATTTGCATAACAAGGAAAATACAACAATACAATTAAATATAATACTCGCCAAACTGTTACGTTTGATGGCGAGACATGCGCTCGGTTTCACAATTTTACTTAACCTACAATTACAAATGTTATTAGTGCTATCACTATCTTATAACGTACATACCTAGTATACACATGTGGTTACAAGTTGGTAGCAGGTAGTAGGTACTTAAACAGAGTTAGAAGTATCGGTCAGAAGGAAATCCCTTAGCTTCGATTTTAATATCGTTTTACTAAGTTTAGTGTCCAGTCTAAGTAAATCGATTTTATTAAAAATTTTAGGTACTAAATATTTTGATGTTCTTTTTCCATAATAATTTTTTACTTTAGGTTGAATTAATTTACAATCCTTAACGCTTCTAGTATAGAATTTATTTTGCTTAGTTAATTTATGTTCATCTCTGAAATAATGCTCCAGTCCTATCAAATATGCAACCTTTTTATCCACCGGTAGAATTTTGCATAGTGGGAATAACTTTTCATAATTTTTGTTACAGCTTCTTTTCACATTTTTGCTAACTAAAAACTTGATTAATCTTATTTGTAGATTTTTTACATCACTTATATAAGTCTTGAACGTTCGTCCGTACACGATAAGCCCATAACTAATCAATGAGTCCGCAAGCGCGTAGTATACGACCCGTAGTGTTTTTTTATTTAACACTCCACTCAATTGATAGAACTTCCCCAACACAGATCTTAGCCTATTACAGATATCACTAATATGCGGCTTCCAATTGAACTTACTATCAACAGTCAATCCCAGATATTTGAATGCCTCAATAAATTCCAGTCTATCACAGGTACAGTTCAATTTATTTGCATGCAGACACTGATATGTATGCCCTACTATGTTTAAACAATCCCGTTCAACAGTTTTTGCTTGATGGTTGTATGGCGAGTGTATATGCATACATTTGGTCTTCGCGAAGTTTAGGATGATACCGTTATCGTGTGCCCATTTAGTTATACTTTCAAAATCCTCTTGTACACATTTCACAATATCCGATACCTCCCTCGAAGCATAAACCAAACACATATCATCCGCATACATATACACCCGACAGTACTTAACGACATTCGAGACACTGTTAACATGCATTACGTAACCTACAGGGCCGTACACGGAACCGGTCGGCACCCCAAGGTCAACGTTCACCTGCTCCCCCGTATAGCCTGCGATGCTGGTGCTTATTTTTCTTCCTGTCAAGAAAGCTTTAAACCAGGTGCTGGTAGGCCCACGTATGCCACACTCATCCATGGCCTGCAACAGGATGTCATGATCCAGTGTCTCGAATGCTTTCTTATAGTCAATAAAAAGTGCAATTACCTGCTGACCTGAATCGATACACTCGTTCACATAATCCGTGAATGTCAACAGGGCCGAGGTGGTGCTTCGTCCTTTGCGGAAACCGTGCTGATCATCTGAGAGTACATTATGCCGCTCCAAAAATCCACTTACCTGACCAACTACAATTTTTTCAAAGATTTTATCAATAACAGACAAAATGGCAATAGGTCTATAATTCACATATTCTAGGTGACTTCCAGACTTATAAATAGGCCTTATAATTGCATCTTTTAGTTGGTCTGGATAGGTACCAGCAGTTAGGCAGTCGTTTATCAATTTTGCTATAATAGGACTCAACTGGCGCCGCAGATATTTGACATATTTAACCCTTATCCTATCCAACCCCGGCGCCTTGTCACATGACAACATATTTATGACTTTTTCCACATCTGACGGGGTCACTTTGACGAATCTAAAACTTACTTCACATGGTTTTACATATTCATTTCGATTTAAAAAAAATATATTACACACATGTTTTATCTGCCGTATCTCTTTAGTGAACGTTTGGGAAAAATTTGTACAAACTTGACTAATACTTTCACTTTTACCTAAATATCTTAAGATAACATCATCAAGACTATTTTTATTCTTCCCCAACCATGAATTAATGTTTGCCCAGATTTTTCTAAAGTCTCCCTTACATTTTAATATTTCTGACTGTCTATATGCATTTTTTGCCTCATTTATTAACTTATTAACTTTATTTCTAAATTTAGTGTACTCTAGCCTTTTACTCATATTTTTGGGTTGTGACTTCCATTTTCTAAATAAATAATCCCTATGTAATAACATTTTGTACAAATTTTTATCTATCCATGGCTGTTTACATCTTGGAAAGTTATTACGCGATGCAACGGTCACTGTACATTCCTTATAAATACGATGGAATACCGCACTTAATGTCTCGAACAAGGTAAGCGGGCATGGTATCGAAAGTAATTGCGCCCAGTTAAATTCATCAAACTTCTTTATAACTAACTTTTCACTGATAACTTCGCACTTTCTGTCCGAATGGCTCGGTAACAAACGTTTGTTATCACTAATACGCGTACTGAGTTCTATTCCAATTGCGTAATGATCGGAAATATGCACCTCCAGCACATACGACGATAGGCAGCCGATGCTCCGTCCCGCTCGCACCCACACATGATCTAGGCATGATGCATCGTGTCGCCCGTCCACTATTGCTTCTCGCGTTATCTCTGCACTTGGTATGGCACACTGGAGGCCGCAACCACACAGGGTGTTTTTGTACATCGTAGTAGTTGGGTTGATCACGTCATGTAAAATGTCTATATTAGTATCCCCGATCACAATAACACTTTCGAAATTCGGAATACGCTTTATGATAGTATTTAATTCGTTCATGAATAAGGTTTTATTTTTACTAGGGGGTCTATATATGGCAATTATATGTAATTTACTTTCTTTTACGTTAATATGACCGTATATCGTTTCTACTGCTTCCGTATTAACGTTTTGCACGCTGAATCCAAGCTCCGTTTTTGCGTATATTAATATACCTCCCCCTCTGATATTTTCTCTAGACCATATAAACGTGCTATAGCCAGGTATTTGATAAAATGGTAACTCTTCAGACTTGATATTTATTTCGCTCAGTATTATAACATCGACATTATACTTGCTTTCTTCTAGTAAAACTAAAAATTCATTGAAGTTTTTTCGTAGCGATCTTATATTCAAGTGAAAGATATGTATATGCTGCTCATTCCGGTTTAATTCTGCACTTAAAGTTGTCATATTGTAATATCTATTGAACACAAAATCAGGACATAAATCTTCTGTACAATTGAATTTGAATGATAAAAAATATCACCTAATGTGTACTGGATGTGCCAAGTGCACTTGTTTATTCGCTCCCTTCCAGTTTATTTATATCTAGTTCCGTTCTTACATTATGTATCTTTTTTTCCTCGCTATTCTTTTTCACTAGAATATTACCATCCTGAACCCAGATAAATTCGAAGCCTTTTGGCTTAAGCATACTTCTTGCCATCCATAGCAACTGGCGCTTGTACTTCGGTAGATCCTCATTTATATAGATTCGCGTATTGCTATTATTATTATAAACATCGTTGTTGGTTAATTGCCTGCCTTTCTTCGCTCGGATCCACGCATCTCGGGCACTTTTAGACTTAAGCTTCACCAGTACTATTCTGGGTTTCGTTGCTTCCGCGTTTTTCTGTCCTACCCTCTGAGCTTCTTCTATCTCACTTGAACTTATATTTAAAATTTCGGCAAAATTTTGGACCACTCGTTTGATGTTCTCATTTTCTCGTGTTTCTAAACCGTGAATCTCAACATTTTTTTCTTTTCCCTGCGTTTCAAGCTCCAAAACTCTCTCTTCAAGAGCTTTGTTGCACTTTTCCAGGTACACATTTTTTTGTTCCAGTGACTTAATTTTTTTTTGAGCCTCTTCTTTATGTTCTATCAGGCTTTGGTACATCTCGGAGTAAAATTCTACGTTACTTTTAAGATCTTCTATTTGCTTCTGGACGGTGTATAGCACTTCTAATTTTTTATTAACTTCTGCCAGAACTTTCTCGCCTGTGGCTTCACTGAGGTTCAAAGCTAGTTTAGGTGCTGATCCTGCCTGTGCCTGCACCTGGTTGGATTTCTGGCAGTCCTCGCATTGTGATGTTTGAAGAAACTGCTTAATACTCTGCACACATTTCCTATGAAAGATCGATCCACACACACCTTTGCACTTTGCAATGTCATCCTTATTTGTTGAAACAAATTGTTTGCATTTACCGCACTGCACCATTTTTAATTCTAAAAGATTAAGTTACTTTATAATACTCGGTAGATCTTACGCGCGTCCGTACGCTGAGCGCTCACGCACTGACTGACAGCGTGTTACATTTAATACAACACAACATTTTCCTCAAGCTATCACAATGTAACACGCTTTAATTTATAAATGGGGACTATGATAAAGAGGGAGGACGAGATTGAATAATTATGTATGATGAAAAGTTTTAGTGTTAAAATTAAATAAATTTGTACAATATGGAATTATTTTGTCCTAGACGAAGACGCTTATTTGTCGTTAAAGGTTACAATCAAGTTACAAAGTGTTATATTTCTTTTTAGAGTTAATTTTATTTTTAACTTTTTAGTTCATTTTATAAACAAATAATAAAAGCTTGTTTTTAAAAAGGTTTTTTTTTCTTAAATTTTATTTTTTTAACACTTGAATTTACGAACTTGTTTGCCGTTCGCGAAGTTTTAAAACTTAGTATTCAAAAAGTGTTTTATAAAAAAGTAAAGATTTTTTTACTGGCTATAATGCTGTTCAGCAGATTCGAGAGTAACAAAAAATTACACGTTATTTGTTATTTGTCCAATGACCCCCCCTCCCTTATGGTGATAATTGGTGATTTTTTCTTGACCCCCCCTCCCCCTATACAGTATGACGTGATTAATGAACAAGCCCAAAGTTGTGAATAGCGAGGCTGCAAAGCTGGCTCTCAAAGGATATTCATCGATTCTCGAAGTTGAGCGCAAATTTGTACTACCTAAATACCCTACTATAAGTGCATACGTTTCACTGAGTAACGGCAAACACTACCTAAAGGCAAACATTGGCTCGCTGAAGATTCAGAGGGCCTAATCTGGATCTGTAAATCATAAATTTCGAGCATGTGTCTCTGTCACACCGATAATATTGGGAAGAGAGATCGATGCTCGAATTTTACGATTTTTAAAGTTTGCGGTTCAACACAGTCAACTTTAATCATATTACGTCCGAGAATCGTGAACCGATTCTTTTTTAAACGGGTATAACCCTGATATGGTCCCGTTGGCACCAAGTCGGGGTTCGGTGCTCGGTTCTTAGAGAAATCTGTTAAAGTCAGTATTTTTATTTGGTGATAGTTGTTGTTGTATTCTGGTAATTTTTTCCGCAACTAGACATCGTGCTTATTTTGCGTGGCCCAATACTTGCCCAATACCTGGAGACTTCTCATACACCCTTGAATTTTTTTGCAGATGTATGCAGGTTTCCTCACGATGTCCTTCATCGTAAAGCACTTGTGAATATCAAATGATATTTCGTACATAAGTTTTATTTGGTGATCATAACCTTCCTAGTTCACAAAACGCTCTGCCTGGCTTAAGGTGGGTCCACACTTGTGACATTTTGCCGAACATTATTCCGTGACCGTAACAGTAACACGTGTCAGTACCGTTAATGTGGACGTATTTTGTACGCGAACAATTTGTTACAAGTTGCAGTACGGCACAATCCATTCCGAACACTCAAAGAACTGTTTTGACACAGACCATGTATGACCAGTCTGCAGGACAATGTATGGAGTTACGATCTATTAACCGGGCCTAGTGTGGACGCTGGTCTGTGTACTGTTATGCATCGAAGTCACGTGTTACGGGCCAATCCATCTCGAGTCGGTTTTCTTCAAAGCATGTTCGCTATTTTCCCCGACCTGTGACGTGACCACGACACGTCCACATTTGCATTTATGACACGCGTACAAGTACGCCAGATGACACAGACACAGCCATGGGCTAGGAATGGATCACGTCGTGACCTGTCCGGCGGTACGTCCCCCGCCCGCACCTCGCCGCCGCCTCGGTAGTCCATCATAGATAGACAACCAACGACCGACTCTTGTACCGATGTCATGCCACGCAGTCTGGTTCGCCAACGTGCGTCTACACTTGTGACATTTCATCGTACACGGTGTGTAATCGTATCAGCACGATCACGGAGCGTCCACATTGAGCGTAACATGTTCTGTTGCAATGTCACGTAGTCCGGTCCGTCGTATTGTTACAAGTGTGGACCCACCTTTAGGTACACTTAAACAACAATAGTACATTGTGCATCAAGGGAGGTAAGTACGGAATCACTAACGAGAGTGTTAAATATGACTCGAGTTAGTATTCCGCTTACCGACCGTGATGCATAGAATGTTTTTCATCACACTTGCCGACAAAAAAATAAGTTTTAAGAAATAACATTATTAAAAGACGTACTGACATTTCTATTACTCCCTAGGGAATTTCACTTTTCTATTACTCCCGCTGCGCGCGCAAACAATGGCGCGCTTAGGCAGCAAGTGTGATGAAAAATAATATAAAAATCTAGATCCGCCTAGGTCTCTAGTGGCCTGTGTGGAAGTGCTTCTAACTGCCTCTCTCGATATATTGCATCAGACAGGCAGGTTTAATCTCTACGGATTTATACCCTTCATGAAATAGCGTTGCATCCACCGTATTTTTATCGTCCATTTCTTAAATTTATGTAAATTTATCTCCGTTAGTAGAATGTATGTATTGTATGATTATATTAATTTAATTATTATAATATTTTAGCCTATATAATGTCCCACTGCTGGGCAGGCCTCCTTTCATATATGAGAGGGATTGGGCTATAGTCCCCACGCTGGCCCTAAGCGGGTTGGGAACTTCACATTCACATTTGAATTTCTTCGCGGATGTATGCAAGTTTCCTCACGGTGTTTTCCTTCACCGAAAGCTAATGGTAAATATCATCTGATATTCCGTACACAAGTTTCGGAAAAACTCATTGGTACGGGCCAGGATTTGAACCCACGACCTCCGGATTGAAAGTCAAACGTCTAAACCACGATTAACTGAATATTTAATTATTAATATTAATAAATTAATTTATACATTAATCGACCTTAAACGGAGGCTCATGGACATGTGCATACTGCCAATTCTCACCTACGGTGCACAGGCTTGGTCATTAACTTTGTCACAGAAGTCCAAACTCGGGGTTTGCCAGCGAGCTATGGAGCGCAGCATATTGGGTATCAAGTTAGTGGATCGAGTCCGGAATACCACGCTACGCTCCAAAATCCAAATAGTCGATGTAACTCGGAAGGCGGCCAAGTTGAAGTGGGACTGGGCTGGTAATATCTGCCGAATGCCAGATAAGCTTTGGGCCAAGATAGCCACTGAGTGGCAGCCCAGCTCAAAACGGGGACCTGGTAGACCACGTCGGCGATGGCGAGACGAACTGGACTCCTTTTTATCAGGACGACCAGAGATTGCTCAGGACAGGGAGAACTGGAAAAAGTGGGGGGAGGCCTTTGCCCAGCAGTGGGAAACTACAGGCTCAATATTATAATAATAATAATAATCGACTTAATCTGAAAGTAAGCTCAATTAATGCTTGTGTTATGTTCAATGTGTTAATACCTACTACTTGACGATAAACACCTATAGGGTTACATCTGGGTTGTGGAGTGAACTGGGTACTAAGGATGGTCAGTGTGGTCACGCTGCAACTTTCACTGTGGAGAAAAACAATAAATCGAAAAAAAGACACCACAGTAAAACTCAAAGCAATCAGAACTAAAAATTTATATGTATATAAATTTTCGATCCATTATGATGAGGATTTTTCCATGATGAAGATCCTCTAAATGGATCGAAACCTGTCGAGCAATTATCGACTAAAATAACGTGAGTAACCCGTTTGATCAATATTTAAATATATCAAACAATACCTATTAAAAAAATCCGTCGTCTGATCTGAAGTAGGATTCGGCAGATTGCCCCAGAAATAACGAAACACGACTCTTCGGCTAGAAATCTAAACACGCGATGGTGTCTTGCAGCGGGCGTTATTAATACTTCAGCGTCTTTGTATCGTTTCGTGGCACATCTATTTATTGATTTAATCAACAAATTTTTACAATGCAACTATTCATCATCATATCAGCCAAAAAACGTCCACTACTGAACATAGGCCTCCCCCAAAGATTGCCACAATGACCGGTCCTGCGCCACCCGCATCCAGCGGACTCCTGCGACCTTCACCAGGTCATCAGTCCACCTTGTGGGGGGCCTACCCACGCTGCGCCTTCCGGTACGTGGCCGCCACTCGAGAACCTTTCCGCCCCAAGGGCCATCGGTTCTGCGCACAATGTGCCCCGCCCACTGCCACTTCAGTTTAGCGATTCGAAGAGCTATATCGGTTACTCTGGTTCTGCTGCGGATGGTAACATTTCTAATCTGATCTCGCAGAGAGACTCCCAGCATATCCCTCTCCATTGCCCTTTGGGTGACTTTGAGCCTTCTTATGAGGCCCATTGTAAGCGACCACGTTTCAGTACCGTATGTCATCACTGGAAACACACACTGATCAAAGACTTTCGTCTTCAAATACTGCGGAATATTGGACGAAAAGAAGTGTGGTAGCGTACCGGGGCCGAGGTCTGTGCTGGGGCTAGTTACAATTCGCGAGACGTACGTATTCAGGAAGCGATAGGTAGAAATCTCGTGTTAATCTTGTAATTTATCTCGTGTTATTTTTCGACGACAAACAAACTGAGAACTCTAGTGTACAAAATAAAAATAGTTTATAAATAACTGTACTTTTTATTTTTCCCCAGTAGCCAGAGTCACACTACTTAATACTACATAAATTATAAATATTAGATGTCATATACTAAAGAAAAACGACCAAGATCAAACATCGTCCGAGGTGGGGATCGAACCCACGGCCGATCGGTCTGCATGACTTCTTATCCTGCATCGGCAGGATAAGAAGTCTTATCCACCAAATGAGTCGAGTGGCCGAGGGGTGCAGGCATCAGCCGCGAAAGCTAGGCACGTGGGTTCGATCTCCACCTCGGACGTTAGGTGATCTTGGTCGTTTTTCTTTAGTATATGACATCTAATATTTATAATTTATATAGTACTTAAAGTAGTGTGACTACTGGGGAAAAATAAAAAGTACAAATCAAAATATTTAGTTAATAAATAATTTGATTTTTGTTTTCACAATACGTTCGTTAAAAATAGTTTGTAAACTTTGTAAGTCGTACAATTTGTGTATAGTTTTAAACGCGGGACATCAACATCTAGGTTAAGCCGAGGCGACGGCTCTCGGCTTTCGGCTTAGTCGGGCGAGGAAAGTCTACAATATTTCAACTTTTCAGGATATTTAGCGACTTAGTGGAAAACTATTAGCGAGTTGCCGAGCTCGTTGATAATGTAGCTTTTTCCGATATTGTTAGGATTAGAGAGATGGATAGGATGTGGATCATTTATTTATAATACATTAAATTTACAACGGCGCTACAATCTACTAATTTAGTATCTACTAATCTAGTAATTCAGTTTACTACCTAATCTGAAATGCGAAGTGTCAGTTCTATAGGGGAGGGCATTATTTGTGTATTTATTTATTACAAATATTTGTTCCTTGGCCGTGGCTGTATATGTATTTAAATAGCTATATGTATCTATCTATTATATATTTATATCGTCGCCTGGTACCCACATCACAAGCTTTAATTGAGCTTACCGTGGGACTAGGTCGAGTTGTGTAAGATGTCCAAGATATTTATTTATTTATTTATATTGATTTAATTTATTTATTATTTATAAAATAACTATCAAAAACTGACAGGCCGAACCTAAACTGAATACTTAACATTTAAGAAATAATAGTAACTTCCTTATAAAGTATTTTTAACCATTACCTTATCAAAACAAAGTAAAATCCATTAGCCGTGCAAAATTCGCGCAAAAACGGACTTTTCTCTCTGAAATGCATTCTCCCGTGTTTTTTAAGGACAGCAAAATATTGTCAAAGAAAATAACAGTGTCGTTTCCTTTTTTACTGCTACCAGAGTTAAAAAAGGGAAGTTTTATTATATTGTGTCCTATAAGATAGGTCCTTGCAAATGCTAATCATAATTTATAACTAAAAATGTGTTTTGGTTGGATTTTTATTCTATCGCATCGATAACATTCATATTTCTAAATTAACTTTACATAATTAAATTACCAAAAAGCAATGTTTTTTTTTCTACAATACGCCTGAATAAAAAAAATCTTAAATATTTAGACGTCATCATTATAACTGCTTAAATTAACCGTTGAACGTTGAACCGTTTTCATGTCTTGGTGTGTTAAGGAAACCATTCAAGCTTACCTACCTACTCGTACATAATATATTTTTAATTCATTTTAATAGCAGTTTCCTACGTTAAAAACACCGAATCACATCGTTATAAAATATTTATATTATATTTTAATTTATATAACGAAACGGTTAAACTCACATGTTTCATTAATTTCATTATCCACCACTGACCTAGAACTATCGCGTCGAGGATAATGGAGACCTAGGCTCTCCAAAACATGGCGCGCGTAGTGACTAAATGCGCGTGAGTTTAACCGTTCAGATGCTGAGTCAAGTTGCCAATCGCTAGCGCTTGGTAGCGTATCGTAGTTTTCCCTCTCTGTCACTCTTGCATATTAATGCGACAAAGACAGTTAGCTGCCTTTCGCTTACGATTGACGTTTAAGCGCTAGCGATTGGCAACTTGGCTAAGCACCCAGTTATATTTAGAAATAAATATGTTTGTAATTTAATCGTGCCTAATGCTTGTATTGTTTGCAGACAGCGGTCAAAGTGGAGACGCACTCGTGCCGGCACGCCACCAAGAAGACTAATCTACACAAAAACCAGAACCAAAAAGTTATACCTTGTAAGTAATATTTTTATATTAATTCCAATTTTCACGATTATCAGTCATATTTTCACGACAAACAGATCTTCATGTCAGTGGCTCGGAAGCCAGCTTCAGAGCCTAGCTACGAGATGGGACTTTCAAATTCCCGTATAGTAGCCTGCTTCGAATCGGGATTATTTTTCCCATTTGGAAGCCAGCTTCAGAGCCTTAGCTACGAGATGGGACGTTCAAATTCTCGTATAGTAGCCTGCTTCGAATCGAGATTATTTTTCCCATTTGGAAGCCAGCTTCAGAACCTAGCTACGAGATGGGACTTTCAAATTCCAGTATAGTAGCCAGCTTCGCATCGGGATTATTTTTCCCATTTGGAAGCCAGCTTCAGCACCTAGTTACGAGATGGGACTTTTAAATACCCGCATAGTAGCCAGCTTCGAAAAGGGATTATTTTTCCTATCTTACCAAATCTGGCTACGAGATGGGACTAAAGGTTCAATGACAAAGTAGCACTTTGTATTGTAATGAATAGAAACTTCGGCAAAAATAATGCCACCAAAATGAAACGGTTGAAACGCTCCGATATTCACCCAGGCGCGTATTGTTGATGTCTCAGCGAAAAATTGTATTTATCGCCTTTTTTCACTGCCTAAAGTCGTTATACAAAGTTTTACTGCAATCTTAAAATTTATTATGTTAAATTTTGTTTTCAATGCACAATTTACTACTGCGAAAAGTGCAATTTTAGGTTCGTTTAATTTTTTTTTCCTTCTCTTATAGCGTATCTCATGGTACGGGCTCTGAAACAAACTCGTAGTGACTCGTAGTGAAACAGTGATCAAAGTGTGAATGTTTCCACAACAACGGGACAGATTGTTATTGGACAATAAACCATTCAGACCACTGACTGTCGACACTTTGTTGAGTTTCAACTTATCTATGAAATCCTTCTTTTATGAAGCTCAAATTACTGCAAGAGTATCTCGAATAAAGTAGGAATAATTTTAATATAATGTCGTGTGGTGCAGTAAGAGTAGCAATGTACAAGTAGCAGAATATTCTCAAAATTGCGGGAATTTGCTCGGAAATTTCCGAGAATTTTCATGAGTATTTAAGAGTTAGTTCTCATAGAGAATGTTTCCATGAGAACTTATAATAAATAATAAATATCTGGGACATCTTACACAAATCGACCTAGTCCCACGGTAAGCTCAATTAAGGCTTGTGATATGGGTAGCAGGCGACGATATACAGTGTGTAAATCTAATACGGGCGATCCATTAAACCAGGCATGGGATTCATTAGTGTAATCATGGATTACAAGGTTTTTTTAAAGTTACTCTTAATTTAGACCCCACAGATTTTTTTTAAGATTATCGGAGCAGCAATGTAGGTACGAACATTTGTTATTGTTGATTTAGCAGTTATGTCATCTGCTTTTGAAATTAGCTGTCAACGAGTGCTTAACTCGTGTATGTTGCTTTACATTGCGCGCCGAATTATTTTGTATGGAAAATTTTGTTGCTCTGATTTTAAGTAGGTAAAAGTTATTTGAATATACTTATTATGTCGTAAACTAACACCCCTTAAGAGCTTCGCCCGTATTAGACTTACACCCTGTATATAATAGATAGATACATACAGATACTTAAATACATAGATAGCCATGACAAGGAACAAATATTTGTGTTAAATAAATACACAAATAATGCCCTCGCCGGGATTTGGACTCGGAACCCCCAGCTTCATAGGCAGGAGTACTACCTACTGGGCTACGGAGGCTGACAAAAAAAGTGTTATGAAGAATATTGCATTTCACAATTCCTAATTACCTTAAAAGGCACGTACCTATATACAACGGTTTTAGCATGATTAGATTGTTTGTAAAATTCAAATTGCCGAGAACATTCTCTATAGAAGTTTCGCAACTTATGAAACTTCTCCTCGGTACATTGCTAAGTACGTAAGTAAGAGTACATTTGTCACCACTCCAACTCTTTCCGTGTGTGGCGGATGAGTCGGCTAAGGGACTGAAGTGTCACTGACCAATTATTTATCGAAGACGTGAACACACTACTACGATCGCCAACCCAGCCCAGCATGCCGGCATTTACCTTCTAAGGGTAAAGACCATTTATCAGCATGCGTACGCATTTTGTCTAATAAAATTGGCCGTTTAGTATGAAACGTGTAAGCATGCGTGCGCGTGCGGAAAGCTGGACGCGGTCCCATACTAAACTGACATTTTCTATAGACAAAATGCGTACGCATGCTGATAAATGTGTCTTCACCCAATGCGTCTTTAAACTTAGGTAATAGGAGAGCCCTTTGTCTAGCAATAGACTATTGGCTTACTTTAGCAGAACCAAAGTAACCGAAATAGCTCTCCGAATCGCTAAACTGAAGTGGCAGTGGACGGGCCACATTGCGCGTAGAACCGATGGCCGTTGGGGCGGGAAGGTTCTTGAGTGGCGGCCACGTACCGGAAGACGTAGCGTGGGTAGGCCTCCCACAAGGTGGACCGATGACCTGGTGAAGGTCGCAGGAGTCCGCTGAATGCGGGTGGCGCAGGACCGGTCATTGTGGCAATCTTTGGGGGAGGCCTATGTTCAGCAGTGGACGTCTTTCGGCTGATATGATGATGATGATGATGAAGAAAACCCATAATAGGGAAGCTGGTGTAAAATGTGAACAGTTATCGAAGCGTGAATGTTTCCACAACACGCTCGGGACAGATTGTTATTGCACAATAAACCATTCGCACGACGGTTGATTGTCGGCACTTTGTCGAGTTTCAACTTATGAAACCTTCCTATAACCCTACCATGAGCTGCCGCTACCTTATTAACGCGCGTTTACTTTCTATCCATCCCGCTCGTACTCGCGTATTGGTGCGAGCGAGCTGGATAGAAAGTAATCATAAATAACAAATAAAAGATCTCGAGCCTAGGAGGGATACGTTTCGCGGGTCCGCCTCGCCGTTAATTAGTTCTACAACACGATACATATTGTATAGGTATAAATTATGTCAATAGGATATAGTTTCTAGATTCTTGTTCAATATATACACTAGAGTGAGCAGTAGTCATATTAAATTAATCTAAGTTCGGGGCCAAATTCGCTTATTCAATTTCTGTATGAACTGCTTGAACTTCTACGCTAATTCGATTTAGTTTAAATTCAATTCGTAGCGTTCGCGGAGGTCGTAGAGCCTCTACGAGATGTGTAAATGCTACGCGGCTACGCCAATGGAAGGCAATTGGGAGTATTAGAAACCTTTTATCTATTCCTGGTGAGAAAAATAGGCTTTTTAATGAACAGAAAAAAAATATCTTGGGATATCTCACATAAATGCACCTAGTCCCGCAGTAAGCTCAATTAAGGCTTGTGACGTGCGGACAGAGCGACGATATATTTAATAGATAGATACAGCCATAACCAAGTAACAAAATTTAATATTTGTGATAAATTAAAATACAAATAATGCGCTCGCCGGGATTCGAACCCGGAACCTCCAGCTTTGTAGGCAGGATCACTACAACCTAGGCTACGGAAGTTGACAAAAAACATAAATAATTGTGATATCATATTTACCAAATCTGAATGAGCTTTTCTATTATTTAAAGATTTAATACAGTAAGTAATGAAAATAAAGCAAATTCCCAATTTTCATAAAATCTCGAGAGATTAATATAATGGGTGGTTCAGTTTTTGGGGATGATAATGGAAAGTTGGATTTTTTGCTCCCCGGGGCCGTCAACCCTCACTTAAAAGGCTATTAAGGGTAAGTTTGTGCCACAGATTACTTCCCAACTAGACGAAAAAAAAAATAAACAAGCTTGGTGACACAAGAGAACCAGGGATCGGAATCTGTTTTTTAGAAAAACCTCGAAATAGCCCCATTTATTTAAAAAAAAAATTATAATCTTTATGTAGTCCTCAATATTATGTGATTAACAACATCGAATTTTTCAACTACTCCAATAACAAAAAATATATATACCGAAGAACGAAAAATAACGAAATTCGAACCGTTCTTTTGTATGGAGAAAAAACCGGTATCCGATCCCTGCTTGTTACAAACATCTGAAAATGTCAAATAAGCAATATTTTAGAGGTACACGACATGTTTTTTTTTTATAAATATTATGATTCAAGTCTATTTAGTCACTAGGACTCCTAGACTATGCAAGAAGTGCCTAATCGTGACTAAGTACACGTGAGGTTAACCGTTTAATTATATTTATTTTAAATTAGATTAAATAACACTATTTCTGCGGTAAATACACATTAACATAGAACGTAACATCAAATACGACGAACGATAAAAAATAACTATCATACTCGTAAGCCTACTGTTTAGAGCGGCCGTACACTTGAGAGTTCTTACATAAGTTGTAGAGACGGAGCTATACTAAGGAACGAGAGGTGGATATCACTATCTCATTCTTTAGTTTACTCGTAGGTCCCTACAACTTACGTAAAGAGCTGACATTTGTACGGCCGCTCTTAGTGTAGTAGAATAGTACATTGTGCATCAAGGGAGGTAAGTACGAAATTACTTACCGACCGTGATGCATACAATGTTTTTCATCACACTTGCCAACCAAAAAATAAGTTTTAAGATATAATATTATTAAATGGAGTACTGTCATTTCCATTACTCCCTAGGGAATTTCACTTTTCTATTACTCCCGCTACGCGCGCAAGCAATGGCGCGCTTAGACAGCAAGTGTGATGAAAAAATATTTGTTTACTCACAATCTAAAGGAGTCTAAAGTCGGCAGTCTACAGTTTAGGCATCGTCGGCGGTCAAGGGCAGACGGCCGGTGGATAAAACCACCATTTAGGCTCTCATAAAATGGCTAAACAAAAACATTGGGGGATTTATGAGCACTATATATTTATGTGTTACATTAGGCTTGAATAATGTAAGAAAACAAACTTTTTTAACTTACTTAGTTAGGCTTAATTGATTTGAAGTTTTGCAACAAACATTAACTATGAAAGAGTATAACTAATAGTACTCGCTACAGTTACTTGGCTGCAAATTGATTAAAAAAGATGTATTTCTCTTATATCCATGATTTTCGTCGCTAATGCATTATCATCATCATCATCATCAGCCTATAATGGTCCACTACTGGACGTAGGCCTCTCCTATTAACTATGCGTATAGACGCATTAGGAGGTAAATGCCCATAATCGCCACGCTGGGCAAGCGCTAATGCATCATTTCTTTTAAATATAGTTAGGATTTTATTATTGATGCCTTACTTTTGAATGTCCATATTCAGTTCGGATTTGTTAAACACATTAATCGTTAGGTAGAGATAAAAAAAATGTAAATAAAAAATAAAGTGAAATACTGAAATAAATATTTACCAAAGTGACTTAGGTTGGCTATATTACGAGGAAACTTTGATATATCTAACAAATCCTTGCTATCAAATTTACAAAACTAAAAAGGTTGAAGTCGATACCAGAGTTCTGGTTAAATCAACAAAGAACATTGTACATTATACCAAACAACTGGTGAAATCAACAAAAAACTGGTGTAATCAACCAAATTAATTTAGTAAAATGCCAACATAGAAAGTTTGGTAAAGTCAAAAAAATATTTGTGATAGGACCCAATCAACCTTAATTTCCGGTTAGAATTACGAAAGATCTGACAAATCCTACTTAGCATTTTTTTCAGTGTACGTAAATATGTTAAGATTAATTTTGTCCCTCATCACCTCCCGTCTCTCATTAAAATCGGGATAAGTGAGATCTGGTGATTTGGAGCCCACGAAGGTGCTGTTGATATGCCTGATTTGTTAAAAGACTTTTCCCCACACTAGCTCGGAAACATCTACTTCCCTCACTAATCTCAGTGAGGGAAGTTGCATTTTAATCACTTGTGAGGGAAGTAAATTGACAGATGAACCGTGAAACTTTCAAAACCATGGAACGTCAAACGCTGGTATGGCTATGATTCGCTGATTATTTTTTGAGGGACACCATGAAAATTTTATCATACACCAGATTATTTCGTTTATTCAAGACAATAAATTAAATTTTTAGTATTTCATAAAAACCTATCGCAAAATCTTATCATATTGGACAAAAACCAGATAGTACCTATACTTTTACATTCAGAACGCAACCCGCTAACACTGACGTCTTGTACGTCAATGTTGCCAACTTATAAAAAAATACTCGAATGTACAGCGGCCCTACCGCGAAAAACTAAACTCGTAAATTTCGAGGATTTGTCTCTCTCACTCTAATGACGCCTTCGTTTGAGTGACAGAGAAAAATCCTCGAAATTTACGAATTTCGATTTTCGCGGTAGTAGGCCAGTTTTGTAAGGAAAGTTTCCTACGTAATATCTTACCAAAAAGTAGGCAATTTAAGTTTACCTCACACATTTTTTAAAATGATTGATGTTTTAGCTGCCGGATACAGATTTTAACACAGATTTTAAAAGTTAACGTCGATGTCAGTTTTGTAACGATAATTAAGCATGAAATATTTACGTAAATCCACTTTATTTATGATTTTATAATTATTGCATAAACGCGTATTCTTTCTGGATTAAATGATAAAAAAACATTTTTGTTAATATTTAATGCTTGATTGTCGTTACAAAGCTGACATCGAAGTTAACTTTTTTGTGAGAGTTAAGCTAATTGGGTGTCCCTAGAAGTGAAAATGCCCAGCTGCTTCCTCGCTTTAGTGTGGGGAAAAATGTTGTATTACATATGGGAGCTAAGTTTGTTTAATGATCGTGCCTTGAAACCCTCGCAACGCTCGAGATTCCATTTTTAAACCACTCGCTTCGCTCGTGGTTCAACTATGGAATCTCTCGCTAACTCG
>JALPQI010023530.1:0-14486 GCA_025490895.1 Thaumatotibia leucotreta
TTCCTACGATACTATAAAATTGAAGGCAAGAAAAATGCTAACGTCTGTTATTTCGACATCAATGGCTAAAGTACCATAAAACTGAAGTTATACCCTCTGGATCCAAGTAGTTTTTATCTTGCATGAATCCGTATTAAAATCTATATTAAGAGAGGTGAATGTTTAAGAAAATAATAATGTTATTATTTATTTAATATAACTATTAACTTTGTCATGATTTCACTCCGCATACGTTACGATGTCACAAAATAATAACATAACACAATACTTTAGAATAAGAATCAAGGCAACATAAAAATATGTTGGTTGAGTACGCGCAACTCATTAGGAATGTCTCCGACTCGGTTCTTATTAAAACTCAATATTTGCGTAAGGATTCAATCGAGCATTTCAATGCGACTTTTTCTTGAACGTAGTTACTTCAAAGGAATCTGTTTATCATATAATAATCATATTTAGGTACGTATCCCGAATATTTTTATCTAAAACAATTATTAACCCTAAATGTACTTAACTAATGTACAGTCAGCTGCAGAGATAAGTAGACCCCCTTGCATACTTTGTATGCAAGGGGGTCTACTTATCTCTGCAGCAGACTGTACATAATTCACTCGCGGTCAAACACAAAACGCATTAAGTATTACGCGTCGGGTGTACTTTTTCATAGACATTCATCTAAATTTTCACGAGACAGAAATCAGGAATTGTGTTGAAATGTATTCAATCCAATTCAAAATATTTTACTGTAAAAAGTATATTTAAATGGTTCTTTACATTATGATCAAAATACTGGAATCAAAAATAACGAATGTATTGTTCCTGTAATACGAGTACCTATGTATAGATCAAATCAAGAAAATGCGTGATTTGGATTGTATTGTGCATTACACGTTTTGACAAATACGTGCATCTTTCTGAAGGAAACGAACAAAATACTCGAAAATCGGGTACCTAAATCTAATTGCCTGGGCAAAGCAAGACTAGCAGCAATTAATCAAGCCTCAGATTGCAATGCAGCTGTAATATGGGTCGTTTACGAATTCACCGGCCTTTTGTTGTAACTTGAACTTATACGTCATCCTTCGCTGCAAATCGATTTTTCTATTCACGCTAGCCAGGAGAATATTCCACTTTCTAGCCAAAGAAAGACGTAAAAATTTAGACAACCAACGTCGGTAATTTGCCTCGCGTTTGGGACACGAACACCTGCGTTCTGGTGCATTTATGAATTCTCCACCCTAGCCGGGGCTGAAATGTTTGTTTCAGTTACAGGTGGATTTTCTAAGAGTTTTCTTTTTATGTCACTCAAATATCATCGATAACTATTTCCAAATAAAGTTTCATTAACTGTGAAAACTAGACAAACATCCAAGGGGGTCATAACCTATTTAGCGAAGAGTGTCTTTTCAAAACGGTTTAGTTAAAAGGTTAAGGCAATACCTGCGTATTTTAGCGTTCAGGAGATTTCAAATTTCTCATAATATATTTGAAATTGGAGTTTAAAATGTCAAAGAATTACTAACGACTATGTTTTGTAGGATTTTGTAATATGGAAACATGATTGAAAACAATTTTTTGGATGGAATTATTTTTCAAAGTCTTCTTACACTCTGTCAACAAATGGTTATTTTTTCTATGTTTTCATAAGAGTATCACTAGGTATTGACAAAGTGTAAATAAGCCTTTTTAAAAAGACATTCCTCAAATGATTAAGTTTAGGTTCAGCTTGTCAGTTCTTGACAGTCATTCTATGGAACTGACACAGCGATTCAGATTAGGTCCTAAAATCGCTTTAGTAAATTACGGTCTTGCCCAGATCCCCACTTTAAATGACATTTACTTAATCCCTAAATATGGTTAGGTACAATACACTATACACTTATCCTCGAAAAATAATTTCTGTTACAAAATATTAATTTAATAATATTCGAACGAATTCTGTACACAAACTCGCTGCTACAGTAATCTCCAAGGCAGAAGACTGTGGTCGGATATCCGAGGCTGCGAGGGTTTCGGGTGTTTATTAAGACTGTGTTTATTCTATGCCGGTGGTCGCTAGACACTACCTGACCCATCTTGGACCCTTACTATAATATATTGCAACAATTTTATTGAGAATTATAACTAACGTGAGACTCAAACAAATTAAAATATTATCGAACCGGGTTACTCACGTATTTAAGTCAATGATTGCTCGACATGTTTCGACCCATTAAGAGGGTCCTCGTCCGGAACACCCTCGGCCAAAGCCCGGTTCGATAATATTAAAATTTTATTGAGATTGGAATAGTACATAGTGCGAAAAACATGAAATTCGAAACGAGTGGCGATGTTTTAAAACACGTCCGAGGGTTGGATAATAAGGTTAGTTTTTTGTAATCCTAATTACGGCGTGGAGTACAGGCTTGTGGGACCGACCAGATTAAACCTTCCGTGTACCAAAAACTATAAAAAAAATTTTGTTGCGCACGAGAGATTAAATCTGTTCTGGGTATTCCATTACACGAATACACCAGAAGTGCTGCAGCCTCCGACCTTCCCTCATGAAGACGACGGCTCTGACAAGAGCGAACGAAGAAGGCTTGTAGTTCAGGGTGCTTAGACAAGTTGCCAATTGCTAACGCTTAATCGTCAATTGTAAACGAAAGACAGCTCACAACTGTCTTTGTCGCACTAATACGAAAGTGTGACAAAGAGGGAAAACTACGATACACTACTAAGCGTTAGCGATTGGCAACTTGGCTAAGCATCCAGTTCAGATGAGTCGATTAACTTCAAACTCGGGTAAATCCATTTCAGACATTTAGTAAGATTTTTGTACAAAATAAAAGCTTAACAGCGTGAGCAGACAGAGAGCGGTCTAGAGTTCTGCATTCCGCGTTCAGAGTTCTGCGTTCTTTAGAATGTAGGTACCGAGACAATAGCAACAACGCACACAGTAGGCGGTCAAAAAAAAAAAACTCTAGACCGCTCTCTGTCTGCTCACAGTCTAAGAAATTGGTTTTGTTTCTATTTCATGGGTTAAGTATAATTTCGTGTAGTTTTTGAGAAAAATAATGTTAAAATCACAATATTTTATCAAAATCAGGTAAATCCATATGATAGTTTATTTCAAATGAAGGCAAGTCCATCAAAGCCAATCAGTGAAAGAAGTTTCTTCAATATAGCTGTCAGTCAACGTCAATTCTGCGTCGTCAATTTTTTCAAATCTTGATAAATCCAGGTATGTTAAATCAAAATTATATAAATCCTCACTGAGTTTTTTCAAAGATTTGCAAACGATTATATTAAATGAAGGCAAATCCATATTCTCATTTTTTGAAAAGAATACACTAGTTTAGAGATGGTTTTTAAGCTGAGTTTGTCGAACAGCATCGATTTTTTATTGCTTTAGCCACAATTAAAGTAATCTGCCTTTAAAATCACCGAATTATCACTTTTTTCAGTAATCTCTCGAGTAGTTAGAGTGGATTTATCTGAGTTTGAAGTGAACCGACTCAGCTATGCTATTCTCTTATTCACACATTCGACGCTGCGTTCGTCAACGAGCTCGACGTCGAGACAGCCTTGTCCAAAATCCTAGCTGTCTTATTTGACATTAGGAATCGAGGCTGTGAGCGAGGTTGTGGGCGAGTTCGTCGCTGTTTTTCGTTAGAGAATACGAAGTTCGTACATTAAACGTCAAACTCTCGACGCAGTGTAGTTCCAGCTCACGCCGCATTCGTCACCGAGCACTAGTGTCGTTTAAAGTACATTAGTGAATACCATTTTTAGACTCGACGCTGCCGCAGCGCTGACACAGCGCTGACAGCAAGGCGGTTTCCTTAGTGAATAACACTGCAGATAGCAATCGAGTTACAGTAGTAGTACGTACCCCAAATCCAACAGTGTAGATCGGCAAACAACGCTTATCGATTGGCACCTGCGTGTCGGGCGGGACATTGAAAAGGGTGGTGCAAACACAAACCTGCAATAACCGCCGGCTGATCCGCACCAATTAGAACATTTTGACACTTTGACCCAATTTGCACAATAGATTTTCTTGACAAAGGTTACATTGTGCTATACAGTGTGACCCTTAAATTGGCAAATTTAAAAAAAAATCCTGCGTTCCAGCCTCCTCAACATTGTGTAGAGCACACTATTCCGTCTTAAAAAAAAATACAAAAAGTGGGTCAATGACTATATACACTGTGGGGTACATTGCCAATTTAAGGGTTAACTGGGCGTTTTCACAAACAGTTGTTGAAATCACCTTGTTATTTAATTTGGACAAGTTTGGGCTTGTTCTACTCTGGATCATGAGCTCTTTGGTTTCTAATAGGAGAAAAAAAGTCCCAAAATGTTTTTTCCATTATGATATCGTTTTTTCATAGATGTTCAAAGGCGGTGGCGTAATGGAAGGAATGAGAACTGTATGAAAATTCTGTGACATATTTTTTCCCCTAACAGAATCGAAAGAGCTCGTGATTATGAGTCGAATAAGCCTAAACTTGACCAAATTAAATAACAAGGTGATTTCAACAATGGTTTGTGAAAACGCCCAACTAACATGATACTGGATTTTATTGAAACCGAGGAATGCGATGCAGATTTTTAGCCAAACCGTGAATATTCGATTCAAAATGCTAATTTTAAAGCTAATTACCTAACTCTCTAAAAAAGTTAATTAAGAAGCAATGTAGGTACTTCAAAATGAATAGTTAATATGCACTTGACAATGACAGATCGCAGCCACTCACAACGTATGACAACTAAGCAGTACACGCGTTACATTGATCGTTCGGAGGAAATAAAATTAATTGTAAGGTCAATTTAATTATTTGTCAAATGTTAATACTTGGACACGATTGCTAGTAATGCGTATTACCCATTTTCGTAAAAGCCCGGGTTATGGTAACACACTGTATAAGTAGGTACTGAGTAACAATTAGGAAGTGTTAAAAAATATTCTCTCAATATTCTACATAAAAATAAAATAATATATGTAAATATTCAACATAAGCATTCAACTGAAATGTGTTTGAAAACGCGTCTCAAATGTGTTTTCCTGTGTATTCAAAATATTTTTTTAATGTTCGTCTCATTTCATAAATAACACCTGAATAGATTGAGTTCATTCGTTTGCGTATGTAGGTAACTACATTACGTACTTAGTAGGTACAAATGTATACTCGTAGACCAATATTTTAATGCTGTTTATTTATCGGTATTGAAGTAGGTAAACATGAATCTCCGAACATGTTCCAGGATATGACTGTAATGTCAAAGGGAACCTAAGCTATTGAAAGTCAGCCATATTTTTTTAAGTTTTTTTTTAATTTTTTATTGACGCTGGCTTTACGATAGCGAGTGAACTGTCAAATAGGGTAAATTGCTAGTAACTGGTCATTCTCCAGTAACTGGACACTATACAGGGTGGTCCAAACCTTGACGTCAAAAAATTTTTTTTAGATTCCTCACGTCATGTGCTATCAGAATATACCCCATGTATGTTAGCCGATTTTTTGTAGTTTTCGAGTTATGAATTTTTGAAATTTTTTTTTGAGAAATTCTGGAATGAAGAAATTTATTAATAAAAAAAAAACTAGGGTTTTTTAACTAGTTTCTTTTCTTAAAAGTATTACTACAAATAAAGCATTTACTGACAAAAAAATTTGCATCCTCACTTTGATACAAGTAGGATAAAAAAATACCAAATTCAAAAATTTACGCTAAAAACGCATTTAATGTACGTAAATAAAAAAAGAAACATATCCCAAGGAATTTTTGTATTCTAAAGACCGCCTTAGACCTTGAGCCTTCGTAAAAGCAAAAAAAAGTGGTACTTAATGATGAGGATTTTTCGGAGTAGTCGGTCAAATAAACTTAAAAAAGCTTAAAATTTTAAAGTACTAAAAAATTACTTGAATAACCACAGAAATTGAGTTTTCGTGGTATTTTCTGTCTTTGTTTATTGATAAGAACAACAAAACAGACGAAATTTTACTTTATTTTTAAAGTAAAAATTTAGAAGTTTTTTTTAAGTTTATTTGACTGACTACTCCGAAAAATCCTCATCATTAAGTATCACTTTTTTTTTGCTTTTACGAAGGTTTAAGGTCTAGGGCAGTTTTTAGACTACCAAAAATCCTTGGGGTATGTTTTATTTTTTTATTTACGTACATTAATGATATTTTGATGCGTTTTTATCGTAAAATTTTGAATTTGGTATTTTTTATCCTACTTTTATCAAAGTGAGGACGCTAATTTTTTTGTCAGTAAATGCTTTATTTGTAGTAATACTTTTACAAAAAGAAAATATTGAAGAAACCCAATAGTTTTTTTATCAATAAATTTCTTCTTTCCAGAATTTCTCAAAAAAAAATTTTTCAAAAATTCATAACTCGAAAACTACAAAAAATCGGCTAACATACATGGGGTATATTCTGATAGCCCATGACGAAGGGAACCTAAAAAAAATTTTTTGACGTCAAGGTTTGGACCACCCTGTATATTATAAAAATGAACTCTATTTGCTTATAGTTAGAATTTATTTTAAAACGATGTGTCATGTCAATGTCAATCACTCTCCCTCTTCCAAAATGAATTCTAATTATAAGTACTACTACTACTGGCCTTTGCGTCTATTTCAGACGATTTCATATAGGGCCCACAAAGTTTAAGAACAAACATTTTAAGTAAAAAACTATTACTGTGACCATTTATGACATACTACACTTACATTACCTTATATACTACCAAAATAAATCAACACGTAGCACTTACCGTAATTTTTTTCGACACAATAATAGTATTTATCTGGAGCAACACACAAAATTTGCCACTTTTTCGGTTTTTGAATTTGACAACTAAAACGTCAAAGAAATTTGTTCTGACACATCGATTTTGGGTGCGTTCAGAAATCTGTCAGTTTATAGACTATACGTCAATGACATTTACTGGCCGCTCCAAGCGTTTTGCTAGTCAGAAAAAAATATTTTGCTAAGTGGTCGCTATGAGATCACAACCTGGTTAAGGGTTAAATGGTTGACAATTCATTTATTTGGCAGAATTAATGTGGCCACACTAAAATCGTGGTATGATTCGCAAATTGGACGGTTCTTCTTCCCAATGGCCCTTCTATGACAACTTTGACTGGTTCTTTGATATGAACGTTCAAAAAGAACGTTCTGCAAGGATTTTTATTATTAAGTACAACAAAATTCATAATTGTCCTCGTATATCGCTATAGAGTCATAAAACAAGGCCAAATCTTCAATAAGAGTCGTACGATTGCTCTATATTAAACATAATATCGAGGGACGTATTGTTTGTGGACCGTTTAGCTTTCGGTCACTTATTATGACCGGAATTATGGCAGATGAATTGCGAGTGTCTTTTGTTTGTGTTTGCTGTCCTTTAACGTAATTTGGAATATTACGAAAAACAAAGGAATATCGTAAAGATGAAGTTTATTATGGAAGTTAATATCTGTTGTTGATAATATTAAAGATCTCTCCTGTTGTACGTTAAATAAGTACATAAATACACATATTTAAAATTAATATCAATACTGTAGTGATATTCTGTGTTTTTAACCTTTCACTCATTTCTATTCGATTTTTGCTCCTCTCTTTTATATAGATAACTGATTACATAGTAGGTAACATTAATACATTAACATTAATACATGATGTCCACCTTAACAATGTTTATATGTGTATAGGTAGGTACAATTAGCAACAAAAACTATTGTAAATTAAATTCCAACCTTCCGCCAGTCTATCTATCTATGCACTTCTCTAATTTAATTAAAACGAAATTCCTGTACCCTTAGGAAACGGTAAATTCAATTTTAATTGAAGTCCTAAAATTAAATTTACCTTTTCCTAAGTTAAGTTCACCATGATTGAAACAATCATCAATTCCACCAAGAGGTATCTCAAATATAAAAAAAAATCACATTAACCTTTTAACCGCCATAGTCGGCCATAGACGACAACGGAAAATCGTGACTTACGGCACTGGCCGACAGCTAGGCCAATACAGTAGGAACTCACGCGGGGTATCGTAAAGTTCAATTTCGCTTAAATAATCGTGAATGCGTGGCGTCTGAAGCTCGGCATATTCCTTCGCCGTCTGGCGGTTAAAAGGTTAAGTCAAAAGTCTTGACCCTCACAAAAAGTTAATGTTTACCCTTTTCGCCTCAGATAATCGGCCGCCATCTTCGAGAGCAAAGGGCGAAGAACAAAAACACGACGGTGTCTCTCCTGGACTGTGCATTGCGTGGCGTCTCTGCGCTGACCGCAGCTTCTGTGACTGAGCTAGCTGGAGTTGGACTACATGGGCTGGTCATCTCTTCAGGGGATATTAGAAGAGTGCAGCAGGGAGCGTTTGTTATGGTTGCTGGTACTTTATTAGCACTGGGTAAGATTTCACAGTCTTATACTAGATTTACAAGGAACCAAAATTGACAAAATTATGGTGTAAAAAAGAGCGTCTCATATTATTATGTCTCCCCTGGGTATTAAGGGTTTGGTAGGTGAGTTCTTGGATTTTTCGGATAGCGTCTCCGCTTTTACTGCAGCTTCTGTGACTGAGCTAGCTATAGTTGGACTATATGGGCTGGTCATCTCTTCGGAGGATATTAGAAAAGTGCAGCAGGGAGCGATAACCCTTCTGTGTTTGATAAGGATCCTTACAATATTTAGGTATTGAACTCAAAACAATCCTTTATTTGGATTCAAAATCTACTGTACATACTGATCCTTAGCAACTACAGAAGAAGGGTTACCTGTGATGTGAGCGTTAATAGATTCATAAAGGGACGAAAATGTACAAAAAGGTGCAGAAAAGAGTGTTTCACATTATAATGTCTCCCCTGGGTATAAAGAATTTGGTAGGTGAGTTCTTCGGCTTTCTGGCTGGCGTCTCTATTTCGATGAAGGTTCTGTCATTGAGCTACCTGGTATTGGACTACATGGGCTAGTCATCTCTTCAGGGGATATTAGAAGAGTGCAGCAGGGAGCATTCGTTATGGTTGCTGGAACTTTATTAGCACTGGGTAAGATTTCATAATGTCTTATACAGTCCGCCGGAATTACGGGGGTTAAAAGATTTACAAAGGAACCAAAATTTACAAAAAGGTGCAGAAAAGAGTGTTTCACATTATAATGTCTCCCCTGGGTATAAAGGTTTTAGTAGGTGAAGTATTCGGTTTTCTGGCTGGCGTCTCTACGTTGATGAAGGCTCTGTCATTGAGCTAGCTGGTATTGGACTACACGAGCTGGTCATCTCTTCAGGGGATATTAGAAAAGTGCAGCAGCCTTTGTTATGGTGGCGGGGACTTTGCTTGCACTGGGTAAGATTTTACAGTGTTTGTGTTAATGGCGTTTTATAGATCAACAAAGATACCAAGCTGTCAAAAATAAATGAAGAGGGTATAGAAAAGAGAGTTCTAAATTATTGCCTCCGTATTAGGTTTTTTAGTAGGCGAGTTCTTGGATGTTCTAGGAATTTCTACGTTGACACAGCTTCCGTCACGTCAATGACCTATCTACAATGGGATTCCGTGGATTGGTGATGGGATATTAGGAGACTGCAGCAGGGTCACTTGTTATGCTTGCTGGGAGTTTACTTTTTTATTTATTGAAATACATAAAGTTAATTATAATACATAAAGTTTTATAAATTATAATAATTTTGGCAAGACCCATCATTACCAAAACCTTGAAGAGGTTTGTGTGCCGGTAAGGAGTTCGATGGATATTTGTCCAGACATTATATTAGAAATTATAACGAACATGCGACTCATACATATTTAATTGTTTAGCGAAACGACTTGTACTTGCACTAGGTAAGATATTATCCGATTATTTTATAAACTCTCTTTGGATTCTCCATGTTGGTAGTTGACTTAAGCCGGATTGTACTTTAGGGCTTGGTCAGATCTTAGGAATTGGTTATAAAAGTAAAACAGGGCACATTCGTTACGGTTTCCTGGAATTGTGCTAGTTCTTAATTGGTATTTTTCAACTATACTAATGGGGGTTAGGGTAAGATTCATAAGAATATATTGTCATAACCAGAGATCGCACGATTTCCAGCATTTTTGGTGCAATGTAGTTCAATTAAGGGATATGATGTAAGTTATTTATAAAGAGATAGTAATGAAATAAAACTATGAAAACGGATAAACTCGCGTATTGATGACGTCATCCGCAGACCACGAACCCTGTAAAGTGTTCGAAACGTCGGAATGAAGTTAAAATTAGTTAATATACGCGAGTTTATCCGTTTTCATAGTTTTATTTCATGAGTAAAGTAATCCTCGCGGTAACCGAAGAAAATATTAAGAGATAGTAAGTTAAGGTTCGTTATCGTCTTACAACGTTTTATTACTCGTTTCAACTTAAACTAACCCTTGGATTCCATTAACTAAACTTCTAGGGTTTTTAGTGAAATTTAGTTGAATTAAAGGAATTCAGGGGTCAATTTTTAGCTGTAACGTGTCATAACACGTTGTAACACAAAGATGAACCTTAACTCGCTATCTCCTTTCGAATAACTTACTTGAACTGCACCAAAAATGCTGGAAATAGTACGATGTCAGGCCATACATAACAACTTATGCGCTATATCTTTAAAGTCATTAATAAGTTTTTAATATAAAATCATTTATGTTCATCTTTCATAATATATGTTGGCTTGTAAATTGCATTGCGAAAATAATTAATTACAATTCAGTATTAAAAGGCAATATATCCACAAGGATAATTGAATCCTTTTACCGCAAATGGAAGTTTTCAAGACCGCAAATACTCATGTAACTGTGGCGTCGTCTGCCACCCGAAGATTGTAGAGCTGTGAAATATTACGAGCTCCTTCCTACTTTTATCCCGCAACCGCAACAAATAAGACAGGTGCTATTTGAAAAGACTAGGCGTCTTTATAAACAACATGTTGCTCATTTTCTGTACTCTGTTCGTGAAAGCTGCAAATAAAACGAGAAATAATATCGCTGTCTGTTTTCAGGTCTACCAAATAATCAATTGCCTTCGGTACCTACGGAGGCTTTAGCGTATTTGTCAATATTAGATCGTCTGGATTTGTCCAACAACAAAATACACGTATTGGATCGTAATTCGTTTAAGGTAAGAACAAGTCATATTTATTGAGACCTATGTTTTCTCAGATCTCTTCGAATAAGAGGGAAATATTTATTTTACGTAAAACAATACCTACCATTAATGTGATCGTATTTTAAAATATATCTTCATCGTCCTGATCGGCGTTTTTAGAGTTCCGGACTACACTAGGAACCCTTATCCATGTAGTTTTGCCATGTGCCATGTGCGTCTGTGTGTCTGCTGTCCGTAGCATAGCTCAGTGGCAGTTAGTACTAGACATTTGAAATTTGGTAAAAATATACATTTTAATCACACCGATAAAGTTGTTGAATAAAGTATACTTATAAACAACATTTTTTTTCGTGTACCTCTTCTACTTGTAAAGTGGGGATGTTTTTTTTATTTTGCTGTAATCCTATAGTGTGGAGTAGCCGTTTTTCAATACCTATGAGACCCTACACTGAGCATGGCCCGATATGGTCTTGGATACTTATTGTCTCAATTTTGTTATAGTTGCCAATTACTAAGAATGAACTTTTGACTGTTTAGAAATTACCCTATATAAATGACTTTAAGACTATCGGAAAACTATAATAGGAATATTACTTTAGGAAATTATGCAATATGTTTCTTTTGTAGTAAAATCAAATCAATATAATAATATATGACAGCCTCCGTAGCCCCTAGTGACCCTGCCTACGAAGCTGGAGGTTCCGGTTTCGAATCCCGGCGAGGACATTATTTGTGTATTTATTTATCACAAATATTTGTTCTTTGGTCATGGCTGTCTATGTATTTAGGTATCTATATGTATCTATCTATTATATATATCGTCGCCTGGTACCCACATCACAAGCCTTAATTGAGCTTACCGTAGGACTAGGTCGATTTGTGTAAAGATGTCCAACAATATTTATTTATTCGCAGTCGAATCAAAGATGTGTTAGCGTTAAGAGTTAACCAAGCACTAATATAAATCATTTACACAGGGTGTCCAGAACTTGACGTACCTGGACCTAAGTGACAATCAGCTGACGGACATCGCGGCTGGTGCGTTCCGACCGTTGGAGAGGCTGGCCGTGCTGAGGCTGCGAGGGAACCTGCTCAAAGTGGGGGCGCTGGCGTCGCTTAAAGTAAGTCGTGTAATCTTCCTGTGCCCTTATTCATAAACGTTGGTTAACTTTACAAGTCGCTAAAAATTGTTTGTCCCTTTTGCTCTTATGAACACATTGTTAAGATCAAAAGGAACAAACAATTATTAGCGGCTTGTTAAGTTAACAAACGTTTATGAATAAGGGGGTTAGTTTTTTCTCCTTATCATGACCTGTTACGTTATTGTGCATTATTTTTATCCCTAGATTGTAGACGAACATTTGCTTGTAATTCCTGTTTATTATTTTATTTTATTTTTTATTGTTGTTTTTGAAACTCTGAAAATTCATGCCAAATAAAATCTGTCTATGTCTATGTCTTCTTGGTGACCACGATAAACATGTTAGTGCTTTAGTTGTATCAATTTTATTGATATCAAGCATATTTTGGTTCGATTGCAAAAAAATGTACCTAGTCAATTGACTAAGGTACACCCGGGTAAGACCGGACTATTTGTTGAAAGAATGCGTGGGTAGGCCCCCCACAAAGTAGACTGATGATCTGGTGAAGGGCGCAGGAGTCCGCTGGATGCGGGTGGCACAGGACCGGTCATTGTGGCAATCTTTGGGGGAGGCCTATGTTCAGCAGTGGACGTCTTTCGGCTGACATGATGATGATGAAATAATAATTTGGTAAATGTTGGTATGCCAAGTAAATCATCTGCCATACGATGGTTGGGAATTAAAATAAGGGGAAATATATTTCGGCGAAATAGCAGTACACGATTCCCAGTAATTTCATTAAGTAAGTGGAGAATTTAATAGAAATTGGACATCATTGACCGGGCAAGTTTACAAAAAGAAGGATAAATTAATTATAATTATATTATTTATACTGTATTTTATTTCTCCCCGTTGTTTATTGCAAGTAAGTGTAAACATCATTAGGTACCTATGTAATTTTAGAGGAAACATCACATCAACGTTTGTATTTTCTTAGTGTGACCATCCCAAGAATTTCTCGCCAAAAAATTCAGTGGTCACATTCTTTACGTAAACTTGTACAGTGTCGGAACTATACAATCGATTTACATCGTTTCTACAATATAATTTGTTAGTTAACTGCTATAGTTTATACAAACTTGCATATCCATGCATTTAGTGTTCAGATAACGTTTGGTCTTTTTCAATCGTATGTTCACGAAAGCGTCCGAATTTATCTTTTTGTCTCAATTAACTTCAGTACCACATAATTATGTACATGTATTAAAGCTGGTCGTGACAACAATATCATTTCGGACATTTCTGTAACTTCTGCAAAGGATTATGTTCTAAATCAGTATCGTTTTCAAATATTTAGATACATAAAGTATATAAAATAGACCTTAAATAAAATTAAACGGTTAAACTGACGTGTGCTTAATCAGTTAATCACTACGTGCAACATCTTTCGGAAAGCCTAGGTCTCCATTATCAAGCACTGAGGAGCCCGCGTTCACGCCTCGCGAGCGCGTAGTGACTAAAACTCGTGAGTTTAACCGTTTAATTAGATTAATAGTTATTGTGCCTAAAAAAAAAATCTGTTAAGGGAAGAGCGGTGCCTCTCAACACAGGCAACTTTTTGCTTGCCGGGCGGATCCATCCTCTACATCATAGCTATGTAATATTTATGTAGTAAATTTAATAATTTTGAATTTTGAATGTCTCACGAAAGCTTAAATTACATTATAATTATAGACCTTGTACTTTCCACAGGAAGCCCATTTATTGAGAGATCTGGACCTATCCAGCAACGCTTTGGAAGGTCCGCTCGGCCCCAACACCATCCCACCGCTGCCGTGCCTCACCAAGCTTCAGCTTTCTGACAACACCTTCGCGAGCATACGAAGGGGTGCTTTATCAGGTTAGTAGCGAACTGTTTGTTAGGAAGATTGATTTGAGCGGCCTAAAGCACTGAAGATAATAAGCAGAGTTGGGCAAAAAGTAATCCAATTACTCCTCCCTATTACTTTTGTATGTGTAATTTGTAATCTACATTCAATAGTACATTACGACACAAGTGCGAAAAATATTAAATTAGAATAGAATAGAATAGAATAGAACTTTATTCAGAACGCTTAATTTAAAACTTAACTTAATTACAATGACAGTGGTACACATTCATAATAAATTCGAATAGAATGGCGATGTTCGCATTTCATCCTATCGGTCGTGTTTGAAATCGACACGAGTTACGAATTTCGTTTTTGCACGTGTCGCGTACGAAGTTTCTTAGTACAGGTTT
>JALPQI010023531.1:0-17719 GCA_025490895.1 Thaumatotibia leucotreta
AAGTGGTAACAAGCCGATGAGATCGGCGACAGACCGAAGCCACCGCTACAATTCTGGCACAATATGTGTCCGCTGTAACCGGATTAAACTCGTTGTTACATAGGTATCTACAGTTTAAAATGCCAATGGGAATTAATTTGTGCCCTATGCAAAAGAAATATATGTGACTAACACCACAACACAGACCACATATTCATATGGCGGGAAACAATTTTCTATTCGTTAGATAATAACAATTTTCCTGGGCCAACTTAATACGTATCTATTTGATGCAATGGCTCTACGAGTCGGTAGAAAATATTTTCTTAGCATCAAGTTTGTACAATACTATGTAATTTGTACATACATACATATGTTTGTACAAAAAACTTTAATTGAACAAAATACATTCGCGGTCAATTTTTTTTGATTATATATATTTGTGGAAGCGTTTCCCATCAGATTGTATTGGAATTTCCCTGGATTTTTTACCCAATCCAAACAACATGGAATTTTATCGTTAGATGACTCCGTAGATACAAAAATTGCAAGTCATGGTTAAATATCTCGTATTACCATACAGTTTCGGTGTTTTTTAATACACTTTGGTACTACAAACCAAACTAACCAATTGTTTTTGTGCTCAATGATAAATTCAGGGAAATGCCCATACAAACTGATTAAATAAAACCTATCTATTTGTATCTAGGTTCTATTTTATAAATATTTTGAAAAAAAAAATTCAAATATGCATGTTTGCATTATTTTCTTGAAAAAATCCACCTAACCCAATTGCTTTAATTGAGTGTATTTGTATGTTTTAATACAAAATCATTGTCTAGGGGTTTGCTACTAGGAAATACCATAATCGAGGAGTGTATTTGTATGTTTTAATACAAAATCATTGTCTAGGGGTTTGCTACTAGGAAATACCATAATCTCGTTGCTAATACCCATTCACTGCAATCGCAAATCGCACCCCCAATTCTCCCAAGGCGCAGATTCACATCTCGTTATACTCGTACTCTTCGGCGGTTTCGTCAACTGTGCTAATTCAGTAAATTGATTAGGTCGCAAAGTTGCCCGCAGTCTGAAGCTTACGTCCCTAGTTCTATTCGCTTCGGATGCGGATTAATTGCTCACTTAATGCGGCTCGTAATAAACCAAATCCGGGGTCCTGACCCGTCTACTTAGACATTTTAGCTGGCGGATTGTTAAGGGAGTATCTGAAATTGAATTAGACGCGTACGGCGGGACAGCGTTGCTGGCGCGAGTTGCTGCCCTCATCTAGTATGCGCTCCGCAACGCGAGCTGCTGAACCACGGTATTTGATGAACCACGATATTGTTGCCTATCACTACCTACATTCGCGATGACTTTATTGAATGTTTTTCAAGACCCATGTTCCCATGCTACTCGAGAACATCTAAGCCTAACAGTGTGCGATATTACGATGAACCTGTAAATAAATCATAACTATGTGGAGTCTGGGTACATATTTACGAGGTGATGTTTTGTTTGGATTGTAACTCAAATGTTAATATTAATCTAACTTGGATTGAATTAGTAGAAGCTATTACTCCTAACATGAAATTAAATGTAGTAATTTTGTGATAACACCTTTAGGCATGATTTTTCAATCCTCAGTTAACAGTATCTGTCAAATAAATGTTATGTCTGTCCTTTTTTGGTTGATGATTTGAGAATAAGATGGTGATATTTTAACTAACGGATAGGTTTATTTGGAGATTGAAAAATCAGCCCTTAATCAAATAATATATCTATATGTGGGTAAGGTACTGTGGACAATGTAGTGCTCGTCCGCTTCGGAAAAATCGTAAACTTTTCCCAAATACAATGTTACGTCTATTTATTCATTGATAATTATAGAAAAACTCATAAAAAGACGTTTTTTATGACGTACATATATTATACTGATTGATTTTAATCATTATTAATATGAATTTGTTTGTGAATTAAGCCATTTGAACACTGGTAAATTGTTTACAGGATGTACCTAATCAATTTAATTGTGCACATATGGACTTAAGAATACTAAGTGAAATGAAACTTATGAACTAACTTTACTTGAAATTTTCAGATTGAATTAACAACACTTACCAAAGGTAACGTTAAAAAGGTAAAGGTTACCACACCTTTGGTAAGTGTTGTTAAAAGGTCAGTACTAGAAATCATAAATTCTTTAGATATGATTAACAAGAGCAACAAATTACAAAGGATCGAAGTTCCTTTTGCTTGATTACGATTCTGAGCACTAAATGTTTTGCTGCTAAATATGTAATAGCAACTTTAATATGGTTGCTGGTGAGAGGCAAAGAATAAGTAGAAGAGAAAAATCCAATTGTATAAAAAAGGCCGACTCTGCATAGAAAATAAAAAAATATTTTCGCGAAAAATACACCGTCCATATACTGGGTAGCTGAAATTGAATGCTACTGTTACAATAAATCGAACAATTTAAATTAATCAAATCTGTAAAACATGTTCAGATTGTTGTCAGTTACTTTTATGCTGCGCCCTCGTGAAAATACTTTTGTATCTGGCTTAATTTACACCGTACAGACGTTTAGGCTTGAAAATGTAGTCGTATTTTTTATAAAAATTAGAATGAATGATTAGGGCGTTATGGTCTCATATTTTAAGGGACAGTAAATAATAAGCAAGTGTAAGCGAATGAAGAGAAGTCGTGGTCTGGGAGCCGGAGCAGAATGGAGCAATCAGGGCGAGAACACTCTGACACAGCAATTTGGACGGTGCGCCGCCGATGTGTTATTTTGATTGCGCCGCTTTTGTGCGGTGGCTGTTTGTACGGCCGCTTCCTCGGCGCTTATAAAAAATATTTATGACTCCGATGAGAACCGAATATTGCCTCCCCACTGCCTTAATAACTTCCTCCGTGACGGAGAACCGCCGTCTCCTGAGAGGGAATAATAACGTATCTTGTTGTGTAAATACGCATACCCATTACAGTAACGTCGCTGTTGTAAAACTGGAACAGTGACACAACATCAAGGAGGAGGGGATTTTTAGTGCAGCTAAAAGTCTCTTCACGACTACAGTTTACATGAGCCTAATATTGTCGTAGATAATAGGCCGAGTTGTCTCATCGGGAGTGATCCCTCCTCCGGAAATTAAACCGTGCACGGAATGAGCTGCCACTCTTGGAAGCATATAGCCTTGATGCTGTGATACTTGACAATATTACGTTTTACGAATATGCAAATTAAATCCCTGCTTGTTTGCGCATTGTTCTTGTTTAATCAAGGGATTTTATGGTGCAATCAAATATGATGAAAGCAATAAAAAGGATTTAGAAAAAAATGTTATTTTTGGATGAAATATAGGTGGTGGAGATTTAATTATACGTCCGGTACGTATAATTAAATCGACGATGTTTAGTGCAGTCACGGTTTTAACAATAGATATTAGAAACGAACAGGAAGATCACACGTATTTTGCACAATCCTCAAAAAGTTTGTACATTTGGATCACGTCTTGGATATTGATAAAAATCGGTAGGCTGGTATAGAAATGATCCTGAGCAAAATCCACCACACTTTCCAAAATGTCCCAGAAAGTTTGTATGGAAGTTTCCTTTTTTGGTAACAAAAAACGAATGTTTCTTACAAACATTTTTGAGAAATTTGGTGGATCTTACTCAGCATCATTGACTCTACCAGACTACCAATTTTTATCAATTTTGAAGAGGTGATGGAATGTGTAAACTTTTTGAGAACTGCTCAATTATATCGCCTTGTCGAGTCTCCTTCCGAAATTACCCAAATAGACCCTACCAAATTCATTTTTTCATAAGATAAATGTTGCTAGTTACAATTTCTGTGAATCTATTAGTAAAATCCAACTTTTGGAGCATAGAACATTGTTTAATTTATCAGAAGCAACACTACAGGCACAGTCGCCATCAGATATACCGGAGCGGCCAGTGTGCTCACAAACATCCGAGCAGGTCTCTATTGTCATGGCGTTAGAGTACATATTGGGATATTTTTGAATACCGTGGTCGCTTCGATATATCTCATGGCGACTATGCAAAGCACATACATATATTATTTTTACTAAGCCGCCTCATTCGACTTTAAACCGAACCAACCGAAATGTACAAGTTTTATATAGGCAGTTTTTAGGTCTTACGAGTACTTTTCACCTAAAACACATCGGCAGTCAGCACTCACAGCCGGTTAGCCGGTGACTGAAGTTAGATTAGAGATGAGTCAATCAATATGTTATGTTGATGATGCCAGCAAAATCATTAGCATTTAATTACAGATTCGTAAAAGCATGTGTGCAGTGTACATTAAATTAGTTTCGCTAATAATAGCTCGCTAATAATATTGATAATTTTAACGAACGGGTGCATGCTTAAAATATAGGAAATATTATGTAAATAATTAATTCATAATCACCTCTTTGTTCATGGTTTCATAAGTGGTAAGCATATTTTACATGTCGCTCGGATAACGTACATTCATTCATACATAAAAAGTAGACTGTGTCACTCTTTATGTACTATCTCCATGCAAATGATCTCGGTAATTTTTTGCTTTATTGTTGCATGAAAGAGGGTAAACTTACAAAGATACTGTATTTACATATTAATAAGTAGAGAAAATTTATAACTATTGTTTTACTAAGTTGATAATGTTAGTGGTACAGTCGGCTTGATTATTTGAGTTCACTGTAAACGGACGGCTGCAAGTGCTGCAACCCATAAAAGTTATATGTGCGATGAGATCATTTGATTGTGTACCTGCATCTTCATCTGGATGAACCTTAACTTGTAAACCCTTGACAAAGCTAACTCTTGTTCAGCGATTATGAAGGGATCTATAAAATATAAAAAAAACTTTGGTTTCTATATTTTATTCTAACACTTTGTCGGCGTCATTAAAATGTATATCTATACAAAATTACTTTGCTATAGACAGGTGGACATGGCGAAACTTGCTAGTTTACTACGGAACCCTAAAAAGCGGATTACTTTACATGCTTAGCCTTTGCAGTCCACTGCTGAGCTAGCTCTAGTCCACCTGGCCTCTTATCGTCTGTGCGGCTCAATCCCGGCGGCTCCAAAACGCACGGCACATAGCTGACACTAGAGCCCGCCTCATAGTCTCGTTAATCGAGTGGTGCCTCAAAAACCGGCCAGAACATCTCTGGCAACTGATGCCGCGGTGCCCACCCTCTTCCACCAAAACTCCACAACGGCAACGATGAGTCTCATACACCTTTTGCTGTTAACCCAATTATATAATTAATTAATATTTCTTCCAGTAACGATTTATTTCAATACGTATATTATGTTATAAAGTTAAACATAATGGTCTGGTACGAGGAATTCTATTTGGAGATTTCATGTGATATTTGCAGTATTGATTGGTTCGCATCAATCGCGATATGCAAATATTTGCGTCGCTCGCTGACCGGCAGGCCGGTGATTTAACGCGTGTTGCGACGCTACGTTATGCAATTACGATCGCTTATTAAAAATTAACTGCAGCCTGGAAAACGATGAGCGTGAGCAAATTAAATTATATTAATTATAACTGTTGTTTGTTGTGATAGACGGATTGCAATTTGGAGTGTTGCACCATTTTCACAGATTATATTATATTTCCTGTGACAGATATGTCTCGTCATAAATGTCTTTTAAAATATTTGTTGTACCGAACTAAAATTGATGTACTCGTAGATACTAATTTAGAATAATAATCGTATGTTGCTCAGCAGAGAGCTTTAGATACTTCTCATAGAATAAAATTTTGCGAACAAGTGGAACAGATGATGGTCCTACATGTGGTCTCGTGGAATCTCATGCATCATGCCTTAAAATTGTGATCGTCACATTATAGTTTTAGAAGTGCCCGCGATACTACATATTTAATAGTATTTTATGCAACCCTTGTTTCAGAGAGGTCAAAAAAGGTGAGTGGCGTGGGTAACAATTTTATTAATAAACAAGGTCGGGCGGGAAACGTCACAATTAAAAAAGAAAGCTACTCTATTGTTTACTATTCATCAGAAATGACATTTTAAATTAGGTTAGCAGCCAAGTATTTCATTACGGCTTGTATACATAAGGTGTCTTAAAATCCCAAAAACGCACTGCGTGTATGCCCGGATGCGTTTATAGGGAATACGAGTAGACAACATAGTCTTATCTTGACATATTTAAGGTAGGCCCCTAAGGTGTATTTACGACCGAAAATGACAAATAAAAATACGGGAGTAGAAAAAGACTATAAATCGTTAATTATAAATACAACTTCATTAGGTCGTAATATTTTAAATATTTTTATATGCAAAACATACATGTATCTGGATACATATATCTTACGAGTACCATCATCATCATCATCATCATCTAGTCCCACGGCGACTGGTTACACTGGTTGTTGAGCGCGTCGTTCATGTGCTCTTACGAGTACAACTCTTACTTTGACATCCAATATAACTATCCTAGAGCATTTTTTATTGACCTGGTCCATCGATGGTTCAAGGCCATTGTTTTTCATTAAGGATTTTGTGTTTGGCTGATTCATATAGCTATCTCACTATTCGCGCCCGCATTAGAAACAAAAGCGTATCTAAAAAACGCAGTGTAAAAATTGGATTGTATGTAAAACATTAACACATTTATTCTGCGTATGCCTAATTGGGAAATAATCATTGACTTCATACATCGATACTTTTAATTAATGCTGCAGGCATTCGGCCAGTTAACGTTAATGGGAACGTTGGAAAAGTATTGCTTTATAAATGAAACTTTCATGATTTTCATTCCTATTTGAGGCACCACCGGGATCTCCTCGCGTATATTTAAATTTTCTGTTATAATATTTTTTTCAGGTGGATGTTACATACATGATCGCAGGAAGGGATTACGTTTCTTGAAAATATTGGTAACATGTTTATGAATAGTTGCGTATCTGGCATATAATTTTTAATCTATGTCATAATCGATTTTGGTATGAATAAGCTCTAGTGACGGACACAATGGAGGTGTATAATAACGCGGGTAGTGATATATGTGCAGGCGCGACGCGGCAGGTGTCGCGAGAGACCGTCACGTAAATCAGCACGCCGCGGGGTACGGCTTCGCTCAACGCGCGAAAGCAGCGCTACATCTATTCGACACGCACTTCATATGCCGCATCTGGTACAACATATACTTTTTTACCCTACCCAATTAAAAAGGCAACAGCACCAAGGGTTCAGTGCGGGTAAAATATATGTACCGGCAACACTGTCCCAGCACAGGCGTATCATCAAAAACATCGCAAAAAGCCACAAGCGGCGCTGGGCGTAATGGCGAATATAATGTATGCTAATGAGGGCGGGTGGTACTGGCGGACGTGACGTCACGCGCTGGACCGCAGCCTCCGCCGGCCGCGCCTAACGAGCGGGTGTGCATTTTCAATACACAGGCCACTACCCCATCATTTGACTAGTTCACAAAGCGAAACACCCAGTGCACGCTGCGTTTGAAAAGAATTGGTGGTAATTGATTACCGAGTACAATTAAGGCGCTTAATTTCCTCAAGTGACGCTAACTGTAGACACAGATAATTCATACGCATACAATTTAGGATACTTTACAATTCCTGAAAATATTAAATGCCTTTGTCAGATAAATATTTATGATCATCAAACGTGTAAAATATACAGGTAGCCACAAATATACATAGAAATTCAGTATTGTATTATATTAGTTCTCTTCATGATCATGCAGAAACGTAGCTATACCTAAGTAATATGAAAATTGTAAAGAATATATTTAAAATGTGAATAAAGTCTCTATTAAATAAAAATAATATTTTTGTTTCAATAAAATAGGCAATTCTTTTCTGTTTCCCTACGGAAAGGATTCTAGACTATTGCACTTAAGTACCTAGGTGCCCGTATATTTACAGCCAACGTTCTAAAAAACAATAGCACCAAGCGCCTACCAATGGCAACAGGAATGAACGAACGGTTTGATTGGAGCCGAACGTCGGGTCCGTTGTGCAACGCTATCACTTCCAGGGTATGTTTATTGGTTTTCCATTTCACTCAATTTTCCATTGCAATACTTAAGAGCGTTTTCGTGCGTATTGTAAGGATAAATGGAATGTTGCAACATAAAATATGTTGATCTATATTTTTGTTATTAGGGACCTAACCGTACTTAACCTTACCTCATGTTTCATATCTCATAAAGACAAAATTTAAAGCTCCTAATAACATTTACACTCGTTAGTACTAATTTAATGGTAAAATATCATTACAATTTTACATGTCAAAAGTACACAATTCAAATAAAATAAAATATTACAAATGCAATTTATAACATACCTACTTGTTTAATTAGTTAGTATATAATATTGATACCTATTTGTTTCAAGACGGGTTCCAAAGGTAGTTTTATTTATTATCACGTCGATATGTTATTGTTTGCATTTAGTGGTGATTTCGTTTTTTTTTGAAGTCTTAAAAATACAAAAAATGGTAGCGTTTGTACGGGACACTGCCAGTCCGCCGCGCTTTCAGGTGTATTCAATGTTCAGGCATTTTAGCGAAATTAAATATATGAATTGATATTTATGAATACAACCTAATAGACGAAAGAGTAATGTACAAATTACATGGAAAATATATCCAAAAACCTATACATAATTACAATAACAATTGAAAAATGTGATCGTTTGTACGGGACTCGCACGAAATTAGGATTTACATAGGCGTTTTTTGTTAACTTTGACTAAAATAAACGTAATGATATCTATATCGAAAATAACATTATTCCCTCAACTTCATTGTAATTAACAGATAAATGATGAATTTTCAATATTCCTATTCCTATACACGGTGGAATTTAATCGGTGAACAGGAACCCATTTTTCTAATTCAGTAATCGATGGCGGTCACGTTTATGTAGTACTTAAGTGGAACCAAGTTTTTTTTTAGCATAACAAATTTTTATGTCGAAATTAAACTTTAATTAAAATTTATTGTCACCCTACTAATGGTTTAGTCTGAAAAGTTTAATACCTCTTTTCAAACTATCAGCCATGCATCGCTCTTATTTTACATAGGAATAAAGCCTATCGCAAAAATTACAGCATGTGAGTGGTTATTGCTCATTTATGTTTTAAGTTTATATGGCTGATAGTTTGAAAAGAGGTATTAAACTTTTCAGACTAAACCATTAGTAGGGTGACAATAAATTTTAATTTCAAAATAAAAAAAAATATGCTAAAAAAAAAAACTTGGTTCCACTTAAGTACTACATAAACGTGACCGCCATCGATTACTGAATTAGAAAAATGGGTTCCTGTTCACCGATTAAATTCCACCGTGTATAATATTCCTATTTATTATTGCTTTCCAAGAGTAAAGCTTTTCAATTTAATCAATATTGTTGTATCCAATCGTGAAAAAATCGTTGTAGCTGATCCTTATTAATGTGCAATGTTTTTTTCGTAAAATCTGCATAAGGGCGAAATTACCTTGATTTTGCTAATCAAAAACAGCAAAGAAAAGGTGTATTATTACTTTATGACTCATTCATTTACTTAAAATGGTATATTCAGACGCATATTGATACATACAGGGTGTAATCGTTAAGTGTGGCCAGGCCATAATTCCGTAAACATAACAGATATCAGAAAACTTCCAACTGATATCGAAAGTACGTTACCCAACGAGTAAAATTACATTAATAACTTTTTCTAAATAGATGAAGTAATATTAAAAATACTAACTTAAAATGCTCCCATACATTTAGTATGACGACTTACAGCCTTAAAGAAAGTCGGGTGTCGTAAGAGATAAAACTGTTAGAGATTCGTTATTTGTATGAATACATTGTAATAAAATAATAATACTACCGTTTATGAAATAATTAATCTAACATTTACTCTTAAATAAAAAAAATATTCGCATTAAACTAGTCTTTGAATGAACGGTGACGTACTAAATGTATGGGAGGGTTTGAAGTTAATATTTGAGATATTTCTGATATTATTTCAAAAAAGTTATTAGTGTAATTTTACTCGTTGCGTAACGTACTTTCGATATTAGTTGGAAGTTTTTTGATATCTGTCATATTTACGGAATTATGCGCTGGCCACACTTAACGATTACACCCTGTATAAAGCAAAGAAACATTAAATAAACAAAAAAAAATCCCAAAAGTTACCATTTTCCGTGGAATGCTCCCAATATAATCAATAGTCACTTCAATAGTTCGTCACGTTTGACCCATGGTTAATATGGAACTGATTAATGTTAGCTCTTTTAAAAGTATGCACGTAATAATATGAACGAAGCAATCAATACCGGCAATTAAAAAAAAATAAAATACATTCATTTTTCTTTTATTATTGTATTAGTGTAATGAAAACATGAAAGATCACCCATTTTTGCAAATATCCCCGACGTAGATTGTAGGGATAATATGAGATAAAGTCAGCTCCTAGCTACTGTTTTTTCGAGGTAGATGCATCATCCATCACATGGTGTCGACTGATTTATGGCAGTAGCGAACCGGAGCGACACGGGCGTAGCCTTCTCGCGATGACGACGCGATTAAGAGCAGGGCGGGGGCCGAGCCGAGACGTGACGTGACGTGCGACTCGGAATCGCGTCTTTACATTACGCGCTTACATCACGGCTTTGAGTAATCGCGGGGGTGGATAGTGCACAACTGACACAATAAGCCATTACGCGATATAAGTCTCTGAAGTCTGTCGTGGGTATGCAAGCTCCAATGATAATAAAACATGATACGAATGCTTTATGGATGTATGGTCAATTCGTAATGTGCTAAATATAAAAGCGCGGGGGTGTACGCGGTAAAATATACACATACGGTTATCAGCCTGCGCTCCCGCGAGAAAATTGCAAGTATACATCATAAATGTGTGACGTTTAAAATTACGAGCCGGCAGTGGTTCAGCACCCAAGCATAAATCAACAAAAGTGTAAGTTTTGGTCAATTTCGCGTTATATTAATTACATGTTTAAACATCTGCTAATCCAATCGCATTAATACAGTTCGATCAATTAATTAACCGCTCCCAACAAACTTCCACCCCTTTGGCTGTAAAAATCTCTTTTAGAATAAATATTACTCTTTTACGCGAAATTCTCATGTGTGCAATATTTTAGGTGCTGGTTGGCTGATATTTATGGCTGGTGAATCCTGGATTTATATATGGGGCGCAACACGGTAACTAATTTCATACAAGTGTAAACGTTTTGTACCTGTAATATTACCTATTCCATGTACGAAATAAGCGATTTAAGTAACACTTTTTTATATAGCGAATATTTGAAATATGTCAAGCATATATACGATAAAGCTACGATAAAGTACAGATGATTTTGCTATAAATAAATAGACTGGGAAAACAGTGCTACGTGTATCAAACCAAAAAAAAATGCTATAAATAAATTAGGTAGAGTGAGGAAACACAGCTAGGTGTATCAAACAAAAAATTGGAGCTTTTTGGCGGAGATTAACTTGCATGTATAATTTATTGAAAATTAATGTTAATTAACTTAACACATTGCGATACACTGTATCGGATACGTATACGTACATGGAAAAGCTAAAAGCTTACTATTAGCTACGAGCGTAACATAGGGTTAAATAAATAGTGTGTTAATAAAACCTATATGATGGTACAGTACACCGAAAAAACCAGCATCACAAATGTGACAAATAAAATATCTCTGACATTTACTGACAATAAATATGTGTTTAGGAATTGAACTTAAGGGTCGGATAGATGTGGGAAATTTTACAAATTCTGTCAAATTTCCCCATTTCGCACACAAGCGCACTTCACGCGCACTACCTCATTTTACCGAGCGGGGTCATTGACCCTTGGTGATTTTTTTAATGAAAGCGGCCGAGTTTCTAATTTATCACTACCTCTTTTGAAAAATTACACTTGTCATAGTACTAGATGGTAAAAAAGATAGAAAGGGATAGATTTTATAAGACTATCCTTGTCTTCTCGAGTCGTCTCAATGCAATGCAAAAGACAGATTTAATAGGAAGAAGATAAAATGAGTGTATTAAATCGACACGAGCTAGGAATTTTCTTTTCGCACGTGTATCATACGACGTTTTTCAGTACAGATGGCCCTCTGAAGTTTCGACCTGACAAGAAATGAGCCATTACTCGCACTAGTGCGACAAAAATCTGTACTAAAAATGGATTTTCAGTACAGATCAATCAATTTGTTACAGTCATCATCAGATATATCTGAACGACCACGGCACTCAAAAATATCTGAGCATGCACAGTTGCACACGAACGCCATGATAATAGCGGCCTGCTCAGATATTTATGAGCACCCTGGCCGCTCCGCTATATCAGATGGTGACTGTACAGCATCGTATTCTGATTAGGAAATAGTAAGAGAAAAAAAATCCGCGTTAGAACAAAATGGCTTGGTTCGATAGTATGCCTGTTTGACCAACTGGTTGTAAGGCAAGCCATTAGTCCACTATAATAAAAAAAATCTATTTTTCTGATCAGAACACGATACTGTTGAATATAGGCCCTAAGTATTCACTATCACTAGCTTTTCGTAGACATTCAACTTTCCCACTGCTGTGTGCGCCAAACGCACAAGAGTCCACCAACGATTGCAGTGCCAACGACGCACATTTGCGAGTCCATACTAATTTGACATTTACAGAGGTAAATATTCTAATTATTTTTTTCTTTTTGGAGATTATTAAGCAGTTAAATATACCTGGACAATTGTTTAATGAGATTAAGTGTATATATGTAATGCACAATCTCTTATTTTCGTATATTGAAGAAAAAACCCGATTCTATCTTCTCCACAATTCGTTTCAGTGCAAATGGTGAAGTAGTTTCCGTGAAAAACCAAATGAATGGAATTATGCATTACATTTGTATAATTATTAATGTGACTTACCAGCAGTTATCTTATCAGGTTTAAGGGAGCTTATTTTACTAAATTAAATTGCATTCATTACAAAAATAAAAATGCACATAGGTAAAACATTAAGGCATTTATTATATATTATTATCTTAAATGGTAATCAGTAGTTTATTTCAAGAATTACAATTACAACTGTAAATTGAAGAATTACAATTACAAGAAAAAAGTAGATCTTAAAAAAATATTACATTTACTAATTTAAATATTAGATGTCATATAGGTACTAAATAAATAAACAATATCGAAGTTCACCAACGGTGGAATTTGGAGAGTTTCCTCAGTTTTGCTGTTGCCTAAACCACTCGGCCACTCCAGTGGTTTAAGCATCAGCCACGAAAGCTGAGGACGTTGGGTTCAAATTCCACCTCTGGCGTTGGTAAGCTTCGGTATTTTTTCTGTGGTATATGGCATCAAATATTTAACTTTATATAGGTATTAATCAACTTTTTTCTGTCTGTTATTACCATGGTTACGGTCGCCTGAGTCACGCTGGTTTTATGCAAAATTGTGCCCCTTAAAGTATGCAAAAACACATTTTTCTGGTGTTAATAAGGCCCTTCCTTAATGGGCCACCTACAAACATCCACTACATGCATGCTTGCATAATTTAAGTGGCATAATTTTGAATAAACCCAGCGTGACTCAGGCGACCGTAACCATGGTAATAACAGACAGAAAAAAGTTGATTCACCCAGGTACATCGTAGTGTTACTACCTACTTAAAAAAAATAACTTAAAAAATATTTAATAAAATAATTTGAGTTGTTCCACAAAAATTGTAACCGTTATAATGGCGGGACCAGATCCTGAATTCGATCGATTCATATTGCATTATTTACTAGTACTGAATTAGTACTATTTGGTACCTGTTGTAAAAAAAATTGTACCTCTTCAATTTCAAAGTTATATTCAATCAGTCTGGTCCCGCCATTATAACGTTATAATGGCGGAACCAGGTCCTGAATTCTGTCGATTCATATTGCATTGTTTAGTACTGATTCTACTGAATTGATACTATTTGGTACCTGTTGTAAAAAAAAATTAGTACCTCTTCCATTTCAAAATTATATAACGTTATAATGGCGGGAAATAGTCTGGTTCAAATAGTCTGGCGGAACCACACTATTTCAAATATAATTTTGAAATGGAATAGGTACTATTTTTTTTACAAGAGGTACTAAATAGTACTAATTCAGTACTAAATAATGCAATATGAATCGACAGAATATGGACAGAATTCAGGACTTGGTTCCGCCATTATAACGTTATAATGGCGGGACCAGACTATTTCAAATATAACTTTAAAAAGAGGTACTTTTTTTACAAAAGGTACCAAATAGTACCAATTCAGTACTAAATAATGCAATATGAATCGACAGAATTCAGGACCTGGTTCCGCCATTATAACTTTATAATGGCGGGACCAGACTGATTGAATATAACTTTAAAATTGAAGAGGTACAAATTATTTTACAACTGGTACCGAATAGTACTAATTCAGTACTAAATAATGCAATATGAATCGATCGAATTCAGGATCTGGTCCCGCCATTATAACGGTTACCAAAAATTACATTTAGTTTCGCACGAGGTATCATTGTTATTAATGTTATTATTATTACACAAGGTACATTTATAAATATTACATTATGTTGTGGAAATAAAGTAATTTTCCATAACTAGCTACGGCGACTTCGCGTGGGCGGAATACTGCTACTAAATATACTATTGTTCATTAATTATGCAGCCCCCGTAGTGAATAATTATCTAATCTATCTGATTTTGATAAAAACGTCGAGAGGGTTTCGCAGTAACCATAATAATAGCGGGACCAGATCCTGAATTCGATCAATTCATATTGCATTGTTTTACCTTTTGTGAAAAAATAGTACCTCTTCTATTTCTAAGTTATATTCAAAATTATCTGCCATTTTGAAAAGAGAGTACCTATCTTTGAAATTTCTATTACCTGTCTTTGAAGTATACATATATGGACTCATTGCCTATTTGAAAAGATCCATTTTAAAAATAAATTTCAAGTGCAATTGATGGCAAACGTACTTGTGAATAAAAAAATAAAAAATATAATATAAATATACACAGTTTTTATACACGAACTTCATTACCATTGACAATTAAAATTATCACGTAGACATTTTATCTACGACGACACTGCCACCAAGTGGATGCCGCAAACTAGGCGGGGACGAGGCAGGCCCAGGCGGAGATGGCAGGACGACCTGGACGCTTTCGCCAACAATTGGCCAGACTTGGCACCGAACCGGGAGCTGTAGAGATCTGAGGGAGAGACATTTGCCCAGCATTGGGACACGGTCTACAGGCTAGGAAAAAAATCGATCCTGTTTCTGTTCAGGATCAAAAGCTTGTATAGACCCAAAAAAAAGTTTTCGTCTAGAAAAGCCGCAAATCGAGATTTAAAATCCCCATACAATTTGTATGAATGTTAAAATAGTACATGTCGACACAAGTGCGAAAAACATGAAATTCGAAACGAGTGGCGATGTTTTAAAACACGACCGATAGGGAGTGTTTTGAATCGACACGAGTTACGAATTTCGTTTTTGCACGTGTCTCCTACGACGTTTTTTAGTACAGATGGCCCTCCAAAGTTTTGGACCTGACGTAAAATGACCCACTAAAATACACCATACACCAAAAAATACACCATCGGTACTAAAAAATATTTTTTTACGCTTAATTTTTTTATGTTAATCGATTCCATTCGTATCCAGTACCAATAGTTTCTTAGGGGTCAACTTATAGCAATGTATAAAAAAGCCAAAATTTCTGTTTTCATAGTTACATTTACTATGGAAAAAAAGTGAAAGTCTAATTACATCATATGTCACGATAATTATACCTCCTATGCTAAATGACAATAATACTGTGTGGAAACATTAGCTACATTCATTATCTCGATTTGCGGCTTTTCTAGCCATACATTTTTTTTGGTCTCATACAAGCTTTTGATCCTGAACAGAAACAGGATCGATTGGCATCAAAAAAAGTTTGTTAAAAAGGACAATTTTCTCGCAACCTGTATGATTTTTCCAAAATCAGTAAACGCCAATTTTCATTAATTTAAAATCGAGGAAAGTCTTATAAGACCATTTTCGCATAGCTACTCTGGATCTGGTAGCTGCCCTCACTGACCTAAAAATAATTTCTACCTTTGTCTACACCGTGTTTTTATTGATTTCCGTTAAATTAAAGGGAAGCTTATTTAGGTCAAAAATGATCTATTTCTCTAAGAAACTAGTGTCTTAACACTTACTGTTATTGAGTTATTTAAAAAATAAGTTTAATGACTGAACAAGTGTATTGCAACCTTTATTACATCCTAATGTTACTTATTTTGACATGTGCCGTCACAGCAGCCGTCAGTCGCCCGAAATCTTATTTTTAAGGTTCTCTCACACTTACCATTACAATTATTATGTATGAAAAACGAAAAAAAAATAGTTTTTTTCGAAATTAACAAAAGCCGATATACCATACCAGGCAACTTCTATAAATGTTCCAAGTAACCTGTCCAATTTAACGGAAATCAATAAAAACACGGTGTATATATTACCTACCTATATATAAAAAAATAATACTTATACTTGCAAATGGAAATATTAGGGGTTTATATACGTAGCGGGTACGCATTTGCGGGTTGTAACGCACATAGCTTATTTTCTTTCTTGGTATAAACGACGTCAGTGTTCGTTTATTTCTTTTGTTCCCCACTTGAACAAAGCTGAAAACTTAGAAAAAAAAGTGTTAAAAAATCATAAGAAATTTACTCAAGAAAGACCAACCGACCTAACGAAATAATAGTAAAGGGTCATTCCAGGTGAAATCAACAAATCGAGTGTGCTGCATGGTTTCTGATTTGAATGAAAAAAACCGGCCAAGTGCGAGTCGGACTCGCGCGCAAAGGGTTCCGTACCATTATCAATTTATTATTAAAAAAATACAGTTAAATCAACCTACCTCAAAAACTATAGGAGATAATTTAATCAAACCAAAAATCATTGATAGAGTTTATTAATGTGCATAACATATATTTTTTTCAGAATTTTATATTGCGTAGTTTAAAAAATAGAGGGGGGGGGGACACATTTTTCAGACTTTGAGAGCTGATATCTCGAAAACGATTTGCTTAAATAAAAATTTGATGTATAAACCTTCATATCATTTTCAAAGACCTTTCTATTAATACCCCACACGCTTATGTACAACTAAAAAAAAAATTTATCCCTCAGTTACATGTATGGAGGGCCCCCACCCCAATGGTTTTTTTTACAATTTAGTATCATAAACCTGTAGCGGTTTATACAACACATATCCTTACCAAATTTCGTTACTGTAGCATTTATAGTTTCCGAGTAAATCGGCTGTGACAGACGGACAGACGGACAGACGGACATGACGAATCTATAAGGGTTCCGTTTTTGCCATTTTGGCTACGGAACCCTAAAAATTGAGGATATATTATGGTTCTCTAAATCATCTCCGAAAATTGTTTGTACGAATATTACATCGCAACCAATTTTTCGCATAAAGTCATTTCGCCGAAAGATCATGTTCCAATTGAATCTGATGAAATCGTTTCATTTCCCAACTAAATGGTTGGCAATTCTATCTTTGGGCTTGGTTTTTAATCGGAACTTTTCATAATACATATTTTCATGTGGTTTATGGTTTAGCTGGCATTTAGTTAATT
>JALPQI010023532.1:0-15939 GCA_025490895.1 Thaumatotibia leucotreta
TGAGCACTGGACATGTTTTTTCCCTTCAAATACGCATATGTAAGAAAAAGTACAGTCACTATCAAATTGTACATCGAAGCTGCTGCGGTGCTTACTAATACCTTAGCAGGCCTCTATTGTTCTGGCGTTCGAATGGATGTTCAGATATTTTTCAGCACCGTGGCCGCCCCGATATATCTCATGGCGAATTTTTTTTTCGGATACCTCCCCTACATGTAAAATGGGGATGATTTTATTATTTTCATGTAATCTTATGGTGTGGGATATCGTTGAATAGGGGTAGGTATCTAAAAATAATAAAGCTCCTAAAATAAAGTTTTTTTTGAAGTCAATATCTTCGGAGATAACAGATCCAGAATACAGAAAAATGTGTCCAAAAAAATGTGGGACCGAAAAATATGAAAAAAATAACGATAGGGCTTATCCTGGAATACTGTAAAATAAAACTATTTTGAACATAATTGGCCCAGCCCTTTTTGAATCACTACGGAACCCTAAACTGAGCGAGCACGGAGTCAGGCTCTTGGCCGGTTTTTTCAGTAAGTATTTAATAGGGCTTTGCCTACAAGTTAACGATGCATCTTTCCTGTGAAATTCTCGAACTAAATTAATTTATTCATTTATTTCATCGTAAACTAAGCCTACATTCTACAACAAGCTAAAGGTGCATTCAGACCAAAAGAGCATTCGCTATTCTATCCCCCACTCTACGAAATCAACGAATCACGTTTTGTGTAACGATCGAATTTCGTAGAGTAGGGGGTTAGAATAGCGAATGCCCGTTTGGTTTGAATGCACCTTTAGTCTACCTTCTGAATTAATACTAAAGTATGTTCAAAGCCGACTATCTCTTAAAAACATTATATTCTTTCTTTTTATAAAAAAAAAAACTAAACTCTACTTCGTCTTTTATTAGCATTAAAAATAAGGTAAACAATCGTGATGTAACTTTACGAAAACGACTTACGAACGAAAGGTTCGTTTGCATTAATCATGAACGCCACAGATCTGATATAGTTATATGATGAACGCGGTATACAGGGTGGAAAGGGACGACGTTCCTTCCCGCTACCGACCGAGTCTACCAAGCATTACGATGAACTTTCAGTATGAGACCAACATCGAAATATTAAAAAAAAAATTAACCCCTCATACAAAGTGAGTGATTAGTTACAGTTCAATAGTATGGAAAATTCAATTTTCCATGTACGCTTTCGATGTTGGTCCCATACTGAAAGTTCATCGTAATGGTTGGTAGACACGGTCGGTAGCGGGAAGGAACGTCGTCCCTTTCCACCCTGTATACTGTTACTGTGAGTTATGATTGTAAGATTTTTGCTGTGATTTATTTTATTTACGGAAAGACATGAAAAGACTGGAGATGCTTAACTCTTCTTTATAATGCTAAAAAAACAAACTACAGTCAGAAGCACGTAAAGCATTCACTACTTTTTCAACCCTGTTATAATAGTTTTATTGGCAAATTACTGCATCATTAGGTAAGTGTCTTCGTTGTCACAAATCGATCGCAATGGGGCGCACAAAATGGTCTAATTACTGTCTGTACACTGTAATTTATTGTATAATCCTTAGCTTGCCTAGACTTTAGTTTTGGTCTAATAAATGCTTCGTAATACTAACTTGTAATGTCAATGTCGATTTAGGTTTAGCTTAAAATAAGTCCGATATACACGGTGCTCGTGAGCATTCCGAAAGATTTTAATGCTGAATTCCTGAGCTTATTTAAAGTATTTAATGTGATACCTATGAAATTTTCTGGATTCGGCTTAGTTCCAGAGATAATTAACCTTTTTTCGAAAAAAGTTTTTCGACGAAACTCGTCATAAAACTCCTTTTTGATTACAATGCTACCACAATGTGTTCTAATATTACCATACCTTTTGCCTGACAATCAAAAAATAAGAACAGACTTGACGAAAAAACCTGTCCCTAAAAAATCATTTAAAAATTAATTTTAACAAATTGTTGTTATGATAAAAAGTATTGGAAATGTTAAAAAGTATTAAAAAAAGAAAAAAATTGTTTTTTTGTGGAATTTGACATTAGGTCTTATAATATTTTTTGTTTATTTTGATGTCTAGAAAGCATAGTTAAAATCTTTCGCAATGCTCGCGAGCACTGTATATTTACAACAGTTGTAATATTAACAGGGTGCTTACTGGCTTAGCCAACTTGCCAATCGCTAACGCTCTATCGTCAATCGTGAACGATAGGCAACTAACTGTCTTTGTCGCACTAATATGAAAGAGTGACAGAGAGAAAAAACTACGATACGCTACTAAGCGTTAGCGATTGGCAACTTGGCTAAGCATCCTGTTCCGCTAAGTGTTTAATCTCGTGACAATTGATAGGTACTTATGTATTTGTGATTGACAACGGTTAGGTATAGGTACCTACCTATGTACATTGCAATACATTGCGCTGTTTAACTCAGTCTGTTAAAATCAATCTGTAAATGAATCAAACTGTAAACAATAAACTAATTCTGTTATATTATAAATAGACCCAAATGTAAGTTCATGTTCACTCAGATAATTGGTATTACAGTTACTCATTGCCTAAATAATATGATTCAATGCCAGATAGGCCTACTGCAAAGCGAGACGCGACCTCCGACCAATATCACAATAAATGTCCGTATTATTAATATTATCACAGATATCTGCACGATTTGTTATGAAATGAACTTGCAACGTCAACTGTTGTCATAGGCAATTGAGTGCAAATGCTACCGTTTGTTGCTATGGGTACGTACTGTACTGACTCAGACTTTGTGTTAAAAAGTACCAACCAATCAGATACCGACCACGTTGTTTACTCCGTGAAGATGGCATTTGCAACGCAGTGCGAAAAAATCGTAAAATCAGGAATTCATAATTTAACTTCATGGGAAATACTGCTGCTACTTCACTCGTACTAATAATGAATGGGAATGCCCATAATTTAGCTTAAATGTTTAGTAGCTATGTACGAGTAATACCTATCTATCTACCTCAAGGTTGTGGCTGGAAATAAATAACAACTGAATATATGGGTACCTAAGTAGTATATTTATTATCCATATATATGTATGTTGAAGACACAGACAACGTTGAAGAGCTAATTGCATTCAGCGTTACCATTTTTATTCATTAAATTTTTTCTATTTATTTTAAGTTTTTTTTTCTTAGACAATGCTTAGTTTTAGGTTTCCATTTTTACGCTGTTCAAGAATAGGTGTTCAGTATATTAAAAATCTGCTAAGCTGATTTATCCGTTGGTACCGTTTCTACCCAAAAGGTATACAAGAACTCTACTATATTTAATACTAAGGGTCAGTTGAGCCCAATTCCACTTGAGAGACGAATGAACTTCCTCATACAATAACGTTCAGCCACCCTAAGTTTGCGTTGACCGCGAATGTCGGACAGCATACGAATTTAATATTTCTTTTCTTCTTAGTCGTTCCCTCATGGCTGAGGATCGTGACCGCATGCAACTGTTCTCCATACAGTTCTTTGATACATATCACACCTTCTTTGATTCTTACCGCTTCGTAGAGACTACACTTTGCAGCCCTCTTGAATACGTCGCTCCAGCGGACGGATATTTTCCCCCTAAGTACTGCGTTTGTCTTCAATTTGACCCAAAATTATCTACTCCCCCAGACAGTCAGTACATATTTCTTTTACTGTATTTTAAAACTTAAAAACAAACAGTAAAAATTGAAAAAATTGTAACATGAAATGATTGATTTATTTCCCAAATTAGCTGTATTTTGCGGCACGGACTATAGCACTTTTATAAAGCAAAACAAACATGCATCATTTCGATTATCTACGAGTAGTTAATCTGATGAAACATTTGTTTACGGGAGAAATACGGAAGGAATCGTCCAGTTGAAATTGCTTGATTTCTTTTAGCTTTGTTTAGTGATTGCATGATTTCAGGAAACTGAAAGTGATCTAGATTCCAGATGATTCAATCATCAAGTCGTCCTTTCATATCTGATCACGATTGATTTGGAAAGTGTCACGATATTGTAGCAAGATTTTAACAATGGATTAAAGTTAACGGAGGATTGCTTACCGTGAATTACAGATACACAAACGATGGGTCAGTAGCCTCATGACTGTTGGCTTGTTGGGCAGCGGAGATTGGCGGTCAGAACGCCGCGTTTACAATGCTTGCATTTTGCGGGTAATATTTTAGCGATAAGTACAAGTAAATATTCAAGTACCAATTACGTTATTATTTTTTCCTAATTGATTACCTACTTACATATATAGTTTACTAAATTACATTTAGACTAAAGATTAAATAGCGCTTACTTTACTTGCATTTCTGGCTATTGCATATACCTACTAATCAGAATCGGGCTGAATTTTGTGTTTGGGTAAAACTTATCCCGTACTTTTTTATATGAAATATCATATTTTTCGCATCTTGGCACGCCACGTAGAAATAAAGAATTATTTAAAATACTGTATCAACAGTTAAAGAACAAACGCTCATCTGCAGTGGGCCAAGCGCGTGCGGGGACACCAAAGCAAATAAGTGCAGTTTTTTCGGAAAGGGAAAGTGAACCGGCAAGGGCCTTGACCCAGCGCCCGATATTGCTCACCGCTTTATTTGTGGACATTATTTTAATTTTCTGCCTAATGCACGATAAGCGAGTTCAAGACAGTATTTTAAGCTTTAGAGGAATCACGATTTTTCTGGTTTTTTTTTAACTTATGTGCTTGAAATTAAACTATTGCAACGGATCATAGTTTTATTTCTACTATCGCGGTAATCGAATAAAATGATATCTATCATGCTTCAAACTTACCAATCCGCTACAAAAATTTAATGTCAGTAGGTAGGTAAGTAATGGAATACGTAGAAAAGATGCTCTGAGAAATGTATGAAGACTTACAGACAATCATTATTTTCCTATCACAATATTTAGGATTGAAAGAGTTCAGGATTTCGCAAGAGAAGCAAAATTCAATAAAACCTTTTGGCGTTTTCCGGAGAACATTCATCATGCTAAAGTTATTCACACATACACTACATAGCGGTAATTATTCACATAGCACGCACATAACTTGCATACATACATACAAATCACATTTACATTGACATGGTTGACCGGTAGCATAATATTTTAGTATAAGTATTATTTAGTGTGCTGATCGGTAGTCCGTAACCGGTAGATTGTAGACGCTGCGTGCGTACTAGTGATCTAATAACCTTAACATAATAGTAGAATATTCTTACTGAATTACCTACTTATAATAACAAACAAGTAAGAACGTAAGGTATCTGATAATTTGGGCATCGTTGTTTGTTTGAATTCATAATATGGTCCATTGTAATTACAATGAACATACATTTTTAGTCACAAACAAAACATACCTAAAGTTCTAGTCAAATAACCCGCCCCGTGTCATCCCTGGCGCAAAAGTGCCCATCACGCTCGCGGCATTGCCACGCTGAATCGCGATTGACAATTTTTGTACCAGGAATGTCCCGGAGCGAGGGTCAAGACCTCTCTGTTGTAAACGCCGCCCAATCTCCGCGACAAAAACCTTAGCTTCTGACCCCCAACAACCAGACGTCTCCACAGCAAACGGGACAAAAACATAATTATCTAGCACCGAGTACTTGTCCCTCTTTCTGGCGGCTGCCGCCTCTGCAGCTGCTGCTGCAACTCTAGTGGTGCGACCCAAGTGCGAGGCTGCAAAAGTGCTTACGCAAGTTGCGTCCCAGAGGAGGCACTTACCCCGCTGCCAAGGCACCAAAGTCACACCATCAGGTCTCTTGCCGTCCGTCCGACTGAGACCAGGGGGCTCCAGCAAACAGGGGACATTAGCTGACACCAGCGCCCTCCGGATGATGTCATTAAGAGCGTGGTGACGAGGGAATCTCCCAGCACACCGACAACAACTCAGAGCATGGAGGCCATTACTCTCAACCATGGCACCGCAGATGCATAAATGTGGTTCGCAAACATCGCAGCCCAGGCGGAGAGCAACAGCCACCCGCAAAGAGTTGTCATCAAGGAGAGTACCCATATTTGGACAGGGAAGCGCCTGTAACCACGCTCCCGATTCGGGCTTCGACACGGCCATTAGACGCGCCCTCTCCACACCCCCAGTACCCTCCAAAAGACCGTCAACCACACGCCTCACCCCCACATCATCCCATGACCGCTGATGTTCTGGCTTATCGGGAAGCGCTGAGCCGGGGTTTACAGCAGACCACGCAGCCTGAGCTTCGGACGCGTACGGGATGGTTGCCTTGCCGCCGTCCATCGCGAAGATATGGGCGACTAGTTCCGCGACTCCGCTGGCAGACGCCAAGAAGGCTGGCAGGCACACATCCCGTACACGCCTTATTCCCAATCCACCATCTCGAACTGGGAGTGAAGCTTGGTCCCACTGCCCCGTGTCGAGAGACACATTTAACAGGGACTCTATTGACTCCTTCAGGACCGAGTCAAAAGAGTCTATATCTCCGGGGTAGAGCCCCGCAGGAACGGTACGTAAAAAATAGGTTAGTTTCGGGACCGCGAAACAAAAGCGCAGAAGGATGAGTGCTACATGGGCTGGCAGATCCCGAAGCCTATCTCGAGCTAGCAAAAGCAGTTGCCTGCGTTCCTCGAAGGCCTCAGGAATAGCTTCTGGGAAAATTGGTGCCCCCAAGAGGCTGAAAGAGGACGTTGACAAATGTACCATTGTAATTTAATTTATCTGTGTAGGTATATTGTTAAATGCCATTTGGTATATTAAAAATAAGCAAATAAATCACATAATTCAAAAATGTAGGCGCGTATTTAATTGTTCATCGCCATCGCTCATAGAAAATTTGAATTTGTCACCTTTTTTTTCACTATCAAACAATGAGACAAAATTTAACTTCGTGACATAATAATTATGACCTTAAATTTAGTTTTCATTAAATGCCTTGTCTTTGCCACAACTATGTTTTTTTGCAATCGACACAAAATACAATTCAAATCGAATAAGTATATTTATCTCGAATTAAGACGTTCATTAAAAATAAGATACTGGTTTGAGTTATTTAACTATGGTAAGGCTTAATCACACCGGTCAAGTACACTTGCGGTTGTTGTCCTTCCGTCGTATATAGAGGAGGTATTTCAAGTCCTTGATTTTTTTTACCGGATATAAAGTACAGCAGCAAGAAATATACATATTAATACCTACACCCAAGGAAATTAATTTGCCAAGTTCTTAGGGGCCACCTTGAATAATTTTCATGTTTGCTTACATGGTAATATAATAGTATTTTATGCAACAGTTGTTTAAGAGAGGTCAAAAAAGGCGAGTGGCGTAAGTAACAATTTGAGGCGAAGCCGAAAATTGTTAATAAAGACGCCACGAGTATTTTTTGACTCGGTTAAACAACGTTGCATACATTACTTTTTCTACGACTAAGGATTATATTAATCACAAAATAAAACACAGTTTGTTATATGAAAATATACTTTAATTATTATACGTTTAATTCATTTATGGAAATGGAGATGTAAATTTTGAATAGTGTTGTTGGAAATATTATTAATATATATAATAAAAGTTCAAAGTGTTGCAGTTATCTGGGCGAAGAATCATGTACTTTTTGCAGATATGGTAATATTTCCCTGTTATTGTAAAAGTGCGATCAATTCGGTTCTTGGTGTTCATTATATGAACCACTAGCGTTTCCTGGGCATCAATAATATTGTTATTTTTTAAATCGTGTAACTCTTGCCGGCGACAAGCCCCCATTATTCCAAAAATTACAGCCACCTGTAACAAGAAATAGGAATATAGGTGTTAAAAATCCTTACAATGTAATTAAATACAATATTTGCATACACAGAATACCTAAATAACATAATTAACCGAATATACTAGTGCATTAATAAAACAAGAAATATGTAACTATATATTTACCTTGTTGAACAGATGATTCCGATCAGGGGCTTGCTCAATGAATTTTTTTAATTCATCGGGTAAAAAAGTCTAAAAAAAAACCTTTTTCCGCCTTAAACCCTTCTGACTTTCTTTTCAATAAAGCCAGCAACTTGGCGTATTTAGATATGTCTGTCTGGTTGTATAGGTTGAGAGTTGCCTTGAGTTTTGAATATTCAACCCAAAGTGAAGACGGTTTGAATAATTCTATGAGGCTTTTAAAATATGCCAATAGGACATTCTCTGAGAATGACGAAGTCTGGTGTTCGATTCGCCACGCCGTGAATTTCTGGTACGACTGATCGTAAAGATGTAGCGATTTTGTAGGCAACAAATTCTCAGTAACTGATTGTGCCGCCGTCGATATCTCTTCCGGTGTCAGAACCAAGTCCTCATCATAATCCATCTTATCTTATTATTATTCAATTTATTTTCTTCACTTCACAGTCCAAAAAAATATGAAAAAAGAATTTTAAACAAATTTAAAGATTGCCGCACAAACTGAAAATAACAGTGAAACACAGTGAAAAAACAAATGACGGAATGTAATAGACACGGTAACGTTTTTTTTTTAACTGTCAGTTGCTGCCTGCCAGTGACGATTCTAAAACACTTACGTTTTTTTCCTTACGTTGGTAGCAATTATTTTAGATACGTTATTATTTCAGACAATATGAATCCAGTTGTTTGTTAAGTTGTCAGGTTTGCGATTTGTTGTAAATTGAGTAGGTATCTCTGCTAGCAGTTGCATTTTAGCGACTTTATAAGCCTAGGGTGTTTTTGAAGAATAGAGTATATAGACTTTTCTGAAATTGAGTAAGTCCTGCTTTTATATTTGTTGGCGGGACTATATAAATGACAGATAAAAGTGCCGGAGTAGAAAAATATAGTAATTAAATCCCTAGATAATCTTATTTAACGCTACGTACTCATGTATCAAAATCCTGAGATGTTTCATTTCGAAATAAATCCAGATCATAAAAACGCACTCATATACCTAATTGACCAAACATGTTTTTGAGTACGGTGCATTACAGTAGTTTGCGTTTTGTAACGCACAGCATACCTATGTACATTCAAAAATATTTCGACATTGCATTATGTTAATGGACAAACTGAATTGCATAGTACTTGATCTACCAATGCTGACTGTACTTGGTTTATGGTTGCCGTGGTACGGTACGAGTACCTTACTAAAGCCTATTCAGTAAGTAGGTACCTACAGTGTCGTGCCCCCAAACCCACTGTACCTGCGTCATTTAAAAATATTCTGGTATTTTTTTATTCCTTTTACGGATATCGATCATACTGGCATATTAAGTGAGAGAGGAGATATATAGAAAGTTATGTAGATGCTAGCGAGTAACCGCTTATGAGCATAAGTTCTCTCCTAACTTCGTTACATGTTTCCAACTTCATGATCATGAAATTCATGTTTTACGAAGTATTATCCTACGTAATGGTTTGTCAGCGCTTTCCTTGCTAAATAGCAAATAGTTCAAATATTTGAACCGAGGTGAAGCAAAAACGTTCAAGTTTCATTTATAATATAAAAACTCATTGAAAGCAACTGCGTGTTACACACTCGACCAAACGCAGGTGACAATAGCTATCTATCTCCTTCTGATTTAATTACTCAGATAAGGACAGGTAGTGTAGGTACACTATTTCATATTTGTTAAGAACTAATATTAATAATTATCAATATCAATGCTCAAAAGAATTAAATGAGCTAGATTTTAAGCTATTATAAATTCATAAGGTCGGGGACACTGGCGGTAGAGCAAACGAACTCTACAATCAGTAAGCTCTACATTATCATTGAAGGTCCTAGATGCCTAGTGCGAATCCTATAAGTGATTAATTTGTTTGTATCACTAATAAAATTGATAATCGATACATCGATGTTCCTAATAAATAACTTTTTGTTGTTTGTATTGTGGCCTATCTAGAGCATTTTCCAAGAAAACCGATTTACATATCATAGGTAGCATAACATATGGATCCAATCTCCTAGGGTCATTTCCTTGTATGTACATGACCACCGTGGAAATTCATATACATTTTACCATTGTAGTGTTCAGGAGATTCCAAATTTCTCAAAATGTATTTGAAATTGGACACGGTTTTTGGATTAAAAGTACAGATCCTCATATTTTTCGTGATTTGACCAAAAAGTTCAATTCTAAAGAGCGTTATATTTATTTCTTTCATGTATGAGAACCAGAAAGGTGTCCTTTTCGGGCGTGTGGGCGTGGTTTAAGGGAACGCTGTCGTATCGTCTTAAGCCCGTGAAGATGTTTCGTACCATTCGTTAATCACTTAATCTGCCATCAAACCAGACGGCCTGCGAACGACATACGACGTTGCCTCTCTGTTGCACTTGTAAATTCGTACGTAAGTGTGACAGGGTGGCAACACGTCGACCGCGGTTCGCAGCAGGCCCTCAGACTGACCCACAGGTGTCACCGACTGGACCTGTAATAGTGCAATTCGATAGAGTCACGGCGCACAATCGGTTCACGTGCGCCTGCGCATTGCCAATCTTTAAGCAATTGATGTTCCGCAAGCACCGCGTCCCGAAAGCGGATTTATGAAATTTTCAATACTTTTCACATTTAGTATTAAGTGATTTTTTGCACTTCTATTGTATTTATACTTTTTCAGTTTACAAAACTTTTATGAAACAGTTGAAATCCTGAAGCGATACAGAAGAAACAATGTCTTTATTTTACTTGAGGCGAATTTAGAAACATTTATAAGGTGCGTTGGGGTAAGATGAAACAGTCAGTTGGATGGAGTAAGACAAAATGCTACCTTTTCCTTCTACCAGCAGAAGAACCGACTTTAAATCTTTCCCCAATTAGAAAACTATTTCATCTCACCCCATTCATTCTTTTGTTTGTCTTATATATAAATCAATATTTATTTCGGGGATTTCGCATACAGATCTGATGTAGGTAGGTACCTAGGTAAATGCAAGTTTTTGGTCTCATCTCTGAAAAAATCCGTCATATCGATTGTAGATGTTCCGAGCATAGCAAGGTCGCTTAAGTAGGTACTATTATTATTTCAAATCAGTGAATAAATAGGTATTTCGGGGTCCCTCACTACCTAGTCACCCACTTATGTCAAAATAAAAAATATAGGTACATAAGATTTTATCTACGACGTTAAATACGTTTTATATAATTTTGAAGGTAAATCAAAACCATTTTGCCATTTAACCGACAATGCCAAACTCCAAACTTTTACATTCACCAAGGGGTTGACATTGACCGCTTATCAATATGGTTCAGTTAGCCAAGTTATCTGCGAATCGGATATTGATTGTTACTTAATTATCTCTTTCGTAATAATAACTACCTACCAGCCTACATTCTTTCTGTAGTTATGTATTTTGTTTTCTAGCTTGGAGTCTTATGACTCCTATGAGCGTCGTCGTGCCAGAAAGCCTTACGCACATATCCTAAATGTATTTTACTTCTCGTATGTTAAAACACTCGCTGCGCTCAGGATTCTATTTTAGAACCACTCGCTTCGCTCGTGGTTCAACTATAGAATCCTTTCGCTTGCTCGTGTTTCAATTTCATACTCGCGGGTAAAATACAACTTTGCACCCTTGTATAACAAATAACTATTTTTTACTCGGGTGATTGTCGCCCTTGTTTCACTCGGGCTCCAACTTTCACCCTCGCTTACAAAAAGTTTTCCCGCACTAGGTAGGAAATGTACTATTAAAGGTTTTCACGCATCTATACCACCAGGCATAATTGAAGTGACAGAGATAGACGATCGAAATTTATAATTTTCATTGTTGGAGGTAGCGCCCCTGCTCCCATGCAGCTTCATTGGTTATAAAATAATGATTATACGTAGAGTAGAGCAGCGTAGAGCGTCTAATTCCTGAAAGTAGATATGCTGCGCAAGTTTATTGGATTTTGCTTAACAAAACCTTGATAAGTTTTGAATTGTCAATCAATTGTTTACTTAATCGTCTCACAAATATAATTACAGGTTAAAAGAGGTTTTAAATAAAGCCTTATAGTTTCAGCAGTTACGATAACGCAGGTAGAATATTCAAGTGCATATTCATTCAGGGATAGAATATAGAATCCTTTTCAACATCAATCATACAATCCAAAAAAAGGATTTTAGATAGATTGGTGCAGGCAAAATTTTATTGTTTAAAAACGCCAAAATTGCCAAAAGTGTGTAGAAAAAGGAGGGCGGGCACGGACGATATAGAAGATACATGTTTTGTGGATTCGAGGGAAAAATCAGGAAAATTCCAATACATTTTGATATTAAATTGGATTCCATTTATCCTTTAAACATTTAAAAATCTACTAGAAATCAGTGTGTTTATAGTATTTTCTAGCAAAAATTATACCCGGCCGTATTGTATGACCGAGAGTTTGAACGGGCCAGACACGACCGAGCGGTTTTTATTAAACGGTTTTTATTAACTTCACCGCGTATCAACTGTCGTCGATGCTTCAAATCTTGTGATTGATTTTTCGACCACTTCTACTGCACCAAAATTAATGAAATTTGGAACTCGTGTCAAGTCCCCATGACAATGCAATATTATAATATTTGTATCCTTGTACCCTCAAAGCCTGATGCTGCAGACGTACTGCTTACCTTAACCGAGAGTGTTAGACACGTGAAAATGAAAGTATAGCATGTTTGGCATAATCAAATACTAACAGTCTGATCTTGACTTCCAACTCCTCACTCCTGATGCTGCAGTACTGCCCACAATATCCGCAAGGTTTATCTTTTATCGATTTCTTGATTTTAAAGAAGTTCTTTAGATATTAAGTAGAAACATGCGAATTTAATACTAACGTCCAACTCCTCAGATCTGAAACTCCAGTGTTACTGCCTGCCACAACCGCTAGGTTTAGCGATGTGTAGATTTTGAAGTACTGCTTTAGACATTTGGTAGAAACATACGGATTTCATTATCATAATCATCATCATATCAGCCGAAAGACGTTCTCTGGTGAATTTAAGCCTCCCCCAATGATCGCCACAGGGACCGGCCCTGTGCCACCCGCATCCAGTGACCTTCACCAGGTCATGAGTCCACCTTGTGGAGGGCCTACCCACGGTGCGACTTCCGGTACGTGACCACCACTCGAAAAACTTATCGCCCCAACGGCCATCGGTTCCACGCGCGACGAGCCCCGCCCACTACCACTTCAGTTTAGCGATTCGAAGAGCTATATCGGTTATTTTGGTTCTGCTGCGGATGGTCTCATTTCTAATCCGATATCGCAGAGAGACTCCTAGCATAGCCCTCTCCTTATATGCCCTTTGGGTGACATTGAGCATTCTTATAAGGCCCATTGTAAGCGAGCACGGTTAAGTACCGTAGGTCATCAGTCATCACTGGCAACATACACTGATCAAAGACTTCAAACTTCAACTTCAAGACTTCAAACCCTGCGGAATATTGGATGAAAAGATACAGACGGATTTAATACTGACTTCCAACTCCTCAAACCTGATGCTGCTGAGACACGTGTCACTGCCAGCCATGTCGGGCCTGCGGCCCTCCGGCTGATAGACTGAGGGTGTGAGTGGATCGCGTAGCGTAGGGCGACCCGTCGGGCCTGCGGCCTTCCAGCTGATAGAGTGACAGCGTGAGAGGAGCGCGTAGCGTAGGGCGACCCGTCGGGCCTGCGGCCCTCCAGCTGATAGAGTGACAGCGTGAGTGGAGCGCGTAGCGTAGGGCGACCCGTCAGGCCTGCGGCCCTCCAGCTGATAGAGTGACAGCGTGAATGGATCGCGTAGCGTAGGGTGACCAGTTGGGCCTGTGGCCCTCCAGCTGATAGAGTGACAGCGTGAGTGGAGCGCGTAGGGCGAACCGTCGGGCCTGCGGCCCTCCAGCTGATAGAGTGACAGCGTGAATGGATCGCATAGCGTAGGGTGACCCGCCGTCGGGCCTGCGGCCCTCCAGCTGATAGAGTGACAGCGTGAGTGGAGCGCGTAGCGTAGGGCGACCCGTCAGGCCTGCGGCCCTCCAGCTGATAGAGTGACAGCGTGAATGGATCGCGTAGCGTAGGGCGACCCGTCGGGCCTGCGGCCCTCCAGCTGATAGAGTGACAGCGTGAGTGGATCGCGTAGCGTAGGGTGACCAATCGGGCCTGCGGCCCTCCAGCTGATAGAGTGACAGCGTGAGTGGACCGCGTAAGGCGAGCCGTTGGGCCTGCGGCCTTCCAGCTGATAGAGTGACAGCGTGAGTGGACCGCGTAGGACGAGCCGTCGGGCTTGCGGCCCTCCAGCTGATAGTGTGACAGCGTGAGTGGATCACGTAGCGTAGGGCGACCCGTCGGACCCTCCGCCCTCCAGCTGATAGAGTGACAGCGTGAGTGGATCGCGTAGGGTGAATCGTCGGGCCTTCGGCCCTCCAGCTGATAGTGACATCAGCGTGAGTGGACTGCGTAGGGCGAGTCGTTGGGCCTGCGGCCCACTGGCCGATAAACTAATAGCGTGAGTGGATCGCGTAGGGCGAGCCGTCGGGCCTGCGGCCCTCCAGCTAATAGAGTGACATCAGCGTGAGTGGACCGCGTAGGGCGAGCCGTCCGGCCTGCGGCCCACTGGCCGATAAACTGACAGCGTGAGTGGATCGCGTAGGGCGAGCCATCGGGCTTGCGGCCCTCCAGCTGATAGTGTGACAGCGTGAGTGGATCGCGTAGCTTAGGGCGACCCGTTGGACCTTTTGCCCTCCAGCTGATAGCGTGACAGCGTGAGTGGATCGCGTAGGGCGAGCCGTCGGGCCTTCAGCTTTCCAGCTGATAGAGTGACATCAGCGTGAGTGGACCGCGTAGGGCGTGCCGTCGGGCCTTCGGCCCTCCAGCTGATAGAGTGACAGCGTGAGTGGATCGCGTAGCGTGGGGCGACCCGTTGGGCCCGGGACCGTTGGGACCGCGTAGGGCGAGCCGTCGGGCCTGCGGCCCTCCAGCTGATAGGGTGACAGCGTGAGTGGATCGCATAGCGTAGGGCGAGCCGTCGGGCCTTCGGCCCTCCAGCTGATAGAGTGACAGCGTGAGTGGATCGCGTAGGGTGAATCGTCGGGCCTTCGGCCCTCCAGCTGATAGTGACATCAGCGTGAGTGGACTGCGTAGGGCGAGCCGTTGGGCCTGCGGCCCACTGGCCGATAAACTAATAGCGTGAGTGGATCGCGTAGGGCGAGCCGTCGGGCCTGCGGCCCTCCAGCTAATAGAGTGACATCAGCGTGAGTGGACCGCGTAGGGCGAGCCGTCCGGCCTGCGGCCCACTGGCCGATAAACTGACAGCGTGAGTGGATCGCGTAGGGCGAGCCATCGGGCTTGCGGCCCTCCAGCTGATAGTGTGACAGCGTGAGTGGATCGCGTAGCTTAGGGCGACCCGTTGGACCTTTTGCCCTCCAGCTGATAGCGTGACAGCGTGAGTGGATCGCGTAGGGCGAGCCGTCGGGCCTTCAGCTTTCCAGCTGATAGAGTGACATCAGCGTGAGTGGACCGCGTAGGGCGTGCCGTCGGGCCTTCGGCCCTCCAGCTGATAGAGTGACAGCGTGAGTGGATCGCGTAGCGTGGGGCGACCCGTTGGGCCCGGGACCGTTGGGACCGCGTAGGGCGAGCCGTCGGGCCTGCGGCCCTCCAGCTGATAGGGTGACAGCGTGAATGGATCGCATAGCGTAGGGCGAGCCGTCGGGCCTGCGGCCCACTGGCCGATAAACTAATAGCGTGAGTGGATCGCGTAGGGCGAGCCGTCGGGCCTGCGGCCCTCCAGCTAATAGAGTGACATCAGCGTGAGTGGACCGCGTAGGGCGAGCCGTCCGGCCTGCGGCCCACTGGCCGATAAACTGACAGCGTGAGTGGATCGCGTAGGGCGAGCCATCGGGCTTGCGGCCCTCCAGCTGATAGTGTGACAGCGTGAGTGGATCGCGTAGCTTAGGGCGACCCGTTGGACCTTTTGCCCT
>JALPQI010023534.1:0-23592 GCA_025490895.1 Thaumatotibia leucotreta
AATCTCGATTTTTGTCTGATAGGCAGTATAGCTACTAGTTTTAAAATTTAAGGACTTTTCACACCACAACGTGCTATTCCACAGTAACTCCACTCCATACATCACGGGGTTAGTTATCTATTTAGCCGCGTGACGTTGATGAATGTGTATGAACAAACGGTGCTGCGGTATTTACCTACTAATGCTGATGCTGGTACAATGGGATAACATTACACGTGTAAATTAATTGTTCTCTGAAAGACACGACAACTGTTCGATTTCACGGTTTGTACGAATTTTAAGCAAGGATTTTGAAGTACGTAAGTAAATATTATTATTTAATGTCATGCATGGGGTCCTCACTGTCTGACTGATACTAAGGGACTAGGGATCTACAGGATGGAAAGTGAATAACCCAACAAACTTGAAAGGTGTATTCCTGACCACATTTTGAGGCTATTATGTCATATATGAACTTTTCTGGATTCGGCTTAGTTTAAGAAATAATGACATGTTTTTCAAAAAAACTATTTTTATCATAAGTCACTGAAAAATGCCTGCACGATTAATATACTTTCACTAATACTTTTCATCTCGACATATTCACTGATTAAAGTTGGAAAAAATGAGAAAAAAGTTTCAGAAAAACGTTCAACTAAAAAAACACCCTGTAAAATAATTTTCTTCCCTACAATTTATTCATGGTCATGTACAAAAAAAATCAAAATATCCCAAAAAAGTCTGTCTGTATTTTCACGATCACCCTGTATATCGATAAACTCATTATAATACAGCAAAATTAATTTTCGAGCTAGTTTTGCAATGCAGCGAATATATTATTATAACATACGGAACGGAGTACAGTCAAGGTAGAAGATATATTATAGATGAGTGCAAAGTGCAAAAAATATACAATCCTGTTGCTGTTGCTATACGAGTATGGTCGTATTTTCATATTCTTAAAGGGTAGAGACCCTTATCTATATTTTTACATCGACTGTACCATCACTTATTTTCGTCAGAAAAATGAGTGTGGCGCCTACGAGTTGGGGCACGTTTCTCTCATCAACATAAAGAGCATTCTGCATATTTAAGACCATAAATAAAACTCCGTAAATATCTGTGCGCAACGTAATCAATTGAAATGTTTTACGACAAAAGAAATAGAATTAATATAATAGGATTATGGAGCTACGATAAGAGGCTGTAGCCGTACCATATGTTGGCAAGTAAGATTTAAAGCCTTTACTCCAAAGCAGTCTATCGCGTTCGCACTAATATATTGGAGCGAGCGTGACGGACTACTTTAAGTATCGAGTAAACACTAACGTAAACGTTAGTTCCGAATTGATGGTACGGCTGCTCGTCGGGGTCGCAACGAGCGAAGCACGTTTTATTTGCGTTCCGAACGCGTTTTGTGACAAGAGCCCGCGAGAGCCATTTGGATCAAGTGTGTTTTGGATAATAAAAGAATCCACTCGAACCTAATAGGATAATCGTGCTTGCGAACAGAACTATGAGCATTTGAGTACGGCACATTGTTAGTCAGATATTTTAAATTGCTTGCTGGATTTTAAATATAAAAGATAATGTTAAGAATCTTAAGCGTACATAATAGGTTTGATATTGTAGTTTTTGAAATAATTGGGTACAATAATTGATGCAGATTGTGATGTTTCACTAGCTCTGTTATTATAGACCAATTCTTGTTGTACATTCACCGAGTGTTTCTAAAATACAAATATTTTTTTAAATTAACGGATGTCTGGTCGTATGGTGACGGCAGTAAGAATACATTTGTCACCACCCCAGCTCCTCCCGCGGGTGTCGTAAGATTCGACTAAGGGATTGAACTGTCACTGACCATTATTTGATAAAAGATTGATGATGGGCAGCAGCGTCATCATAGTGGACACATTACTGCGATCGCCAATCCGCTTGCCCAGCGTGGCGATTCTGGGCATTTACCTCCTAATGCGTCTATACGCATAGTTAATAGGAGAGGCCTACGTCTAGCAGTGGACTATCATAGGCTGATTATGTATGTATGTTATGTAAAGGATAATTAAGTACTTAGTTACTATACGCGACAGGTTTCGGAGAGCCTAGGACTTCATTATTAAGCGCTGTGAGCATGCCGCTACTGCGACGACACCAGAAAAATAAACCGCATTTTCATGAATGGTTAAAAAGCACAGGTTTTTTTCCCAAACACAGTTCTTTGAACACAATTTTAATCCCAATGACAACGCATTTTATGCGATCATAAGTCGGTCGGTTAAGAAAGTAAGAAAATTCTAATGATACAAATTCATTGGAATATCAATATTTGTAGATTCTATAAGTGTCTACGTACTACAATTACTTACCTACTTGGTAGTAGGTTAGTTTTTAAATAATAATGCATTTGAAGCAGATAGGTATTAGGTACGCTTGATGATTTGTACTGGCGTCTCATTATTCAATTCTTTCATTTTACCATTTTTCCATAAGCATTTAAAATATCACAGAAAATCCGTGTCTTTCATATTTCTGCCTAGTGACTGGATAAAGTAAACATTACTGTTTTTATGAAAGCGTAATGAACACCTTATTTATCCTCATATAATTAATCCTCTGCGAATATGCTGACAGCTTCTTCTTATTAAGATAAATCGTATTTTTCACGCAATAAGGCCGGATCCGTGTCTTTTGAGAAAGACGATCCCTAGAGGTAATCAATGTTTGTATGTTTGTTTAAATATTATAACCACACACTCGTTAGTACATAGTTTCAAATTGTCGCTATACTTACTCTGCAGGAATCAATTCATGAATATGTCAACTTTTTTTCACTCTGAATACGGGTGTTTTTTCCATTAAGTCAGTGTTGCATATACGAGGTTGAGTAACTATAACAGCGAGATGTGACTTTATTTATTAATACTTTCATTGCCAACGAGTCTACGCGCTACGCTCGTAGTCGTTCCCATGATTTTTCCGCTTTGTAGCGAAAATGGACCTCCCACAGAGAACTCCCCTCGGGAGTTCCCCGCGCTTAATGTGTTGAGAAGAATCTACAGCTTACATAGCATAGTAAGACATGAATATTGAATATCTAAATAGATACAAAAAGGTCAATGAAAGAAACTCGCTTTGTGACAAGTTTTTTGGAACAAATCATTTTATTTAATGAAATATTTTGATTTGGGTTTTCTAAGTAGTCACACTATGTATGTACAGTCGGAAAAAAATGTGGTCTACCCCTTTTCGACTCTAGTGGTAATCAAGTCGAATTTTTTTTGTTGGCTATACTATAAATTATAAGTTTTTATATGTCTAACCAACGAAAAAACCTATTACTCCAACGTTTAAAGTGGAATTCGAATCCACATTTGGCCGACTTCCGTCCTTTGTGACTTCTAATTAAACTATGTTTTCCAAAAAAAAATATAGGTAGTACTTTTTTTGTTGATTGTATCCTTTATCCCTATAATATCCGTTAATTACAGTTAATTGTCAATTAAATAAAAAATCAATAAATTTCATTATTAAATTAGCAAATCGCGACTTTTCGTTTGCAAAGGTTTATATTAATGTATTGCTTTTTATGTATCAAATTAAACTGAAGCAAACTTAAGCTACAAAACGAAGAACTAGGTCACTACAATAGTATTTAGTGTATCCCGTAAACCAACAAGTTATTTGGTTTATAGTAAATTTTATAATACCTCGACTCCCAACTGCACGATAGTGATATAGTTTCGGCAGTAAAATACCCATGAAACGTACACCCGGCCTTTCAGTGCCTTTTATTGCTTCAGCTGCCCGGAGAATGCGTGAACATTTGAGACTTTATAGAAACATCATAAACTCCACGATGCACCCCTAAGCCGGCAGTAAAGATTTAAACTACGATGAAATCTTTAATAATGTTGGCGTTTAACTTAAGTGGAATTCGCGCTTTTATTGCCAATATGCTTGTTAACTTTAGATTCTGTGCCGTGATTCTAATATAAGAATTTATAGCGTATGCTTTGAATTATCATATTCATCATCAGCCTATGATAGTCCACTGCTGGACGAAGGCCTCTCCTATTAACTATGCGTATAAACGCATTACGAGGTAAATGCCCATAATCGCCACGCTAGGCAAGCGGATTGGCAGTCCCAGGTCCCTTTCAAGTTCATCGTAATGGTTGGTAGAATCGGTCGGTAGCGGGAAGGAACGTCGTCCCTTTCCACCCTGTATTTACCAATCTCAAAGTTTGATTCAAATGACAATACAAACTGTTTGGGAATTGCACAACCATATTTGCATACAATTTGAACTTTAAAAAATATAAAAATAAGTCTAATTTCAGCCAATATATGAAGTAGATAGTTTAGTTTACAGGTTTAGTAAGTAACATTATTTTCAGTTTCCTGGTATGAAATTAAATTCTCTATTTTGGCAGTGCTTCGGAACAGCGTTTCACAGTAAAGGTCACTGGTAAACTGAGTCGGGGCAGGTACCAGGTACATATAATTAAATTTTCGCCTCCAGTATCCCCGTATAATGTTAGTCTTATATCCAATTTCAAAGGTAAACAATACTAGGCGGGTAGTTAGTTATAGCGCCTTTGTGCAAGTCTTGCCTAGTAGCTTTGGCAAGAGGGTTGGAATATTCGAGGTTTGGTATGAACTTTTATAAGAATTTCCGAAAACAGATGACGGGTTCTCGTAACTACTTGGAATTAAGTATTAATCAAGTGACATTATTTATGTAGCTGTGGCTAAATATTGTCTCTTAACTCTTATTTTACATGGCAAATTGAGTCTATTTCAAAAATCAAATCACGTGGTTCGACCAAATATAATTATTTTGAAAATGTAAAATCTACTGTTCTTCCAAGTGATAAATTAGCACATATTGATATTGGTAATGTAACGCCACAAACACTGCGACGATGCAACTAGCCGCACTACTGCAGTACTGTAGTTCCGCCGTCCCCACTAGATGGCCCCGTGGTCGAGATAGATCGCGCTATCATTTGTCCGACTAAGAATCATGACCCTCGGCATGCAGCAGCAGTAGGGACTACATCCTACCTAGTACGCTTTGTGACCCAAACAAGTGTCTAGAGCATATTACTTCCTTACTAGGCATAGGTGCGCCTACCCCTTGAAAAATTAGGTTGCCTGGATCTAGTGAGTTTGCCTATTTTGGAACCTGTGTACAATAAACTTGCTGTACAGCTACTCCGCGTCCTTCTTCTTCACCCCTTCTGCAATATTCATTTTCGTATGTCGCGATTGTCATTTTGTTGTTATTGTTCTTGATTATAGTTAATAGGAAGTTATTTTTCGGAATTGTTTGGTGGCTTGCAAAAGCGATTTAGAAATCTTTAAAGCCGGTGGTTTTGTCTATCGTTCTTATATTCCTAAAATATATATTTTATGACTCTAATATCGTACCTCAACTTTGCAAATACCTGTCTGGGACTGTGAAAGTCACGTCTCACACGCAGCAATCATAAGTAAACAGTGTCGTTATCATATTGACTATGCAATGAATGTCAGATTTATAATGTCGTGCATACTATGTGTCGGTTCCAATAAATAAAAGATTTTAAAGGAACGTGTCCCTGAGCTTTATTCTCGCTCGGAGCTAAGCCGCTGACTTAAACTCGCATTTACCTCCGTTTTGCGCATCGATCGTGTCGAGACGGCTTTACGACACTTTTTAATACAACCGCATACAGGTAAAGGCCGTTCTACACTACACAGATAAATACGGCACGGTGCTGGCAGCTGTTTATTTCAGCAAGAATATTGTTTGGTATTGGTACATTTATCATTTAACATTGGATATAACAACCATTACGTTATGGTGTCATGTTGGAATCGGAGAAAATACACTTGACGCATTGATTTTTAACTGAAAGGTCGTGTATTTAAAAAGGCAATAAATTAATTATAAATAAATGTTAGTGTGAGCCACGCGCCTCCCTTATCCTCTCAAATACATGAAATAGCTCATTCAGTGTAAATGTGCCTTTAAGTAAGCGAGCTCAAAAAGACTTCCACTTATATTAAGCAAATAATTTATTTATTTATTGATCATAGCGGATGAGTCAAATAGTTGAAGCAGCATCAATTAGCGAGTTGTAATTGTAGTGAACTATTTCGTGTTTCCGCTGTGTGGTCACGGCAGTAAGAATACATTTATCACTATCCAACTCTTCCCGCCGGTGTCGTAAGAGCCTACGAAGGTATTGAAGTGTCACTTACTATTCTTTGATATAAGATTGATGATGGGCAGCAGCGTCATCATAGTGGACACATTACAAACATTGCCAATCCGCTTGCCCAGCGAGCGTGGCGATTATGGGCATTTTGGATGGGGCTCCTAATGCGTCTATACGTATACCTACTTAATAGGAGAGGCTTTCGTCCAGCAGTGGACTGAGATAGGCTGATGATGTGATGTGATTCTGTGTTTCTGTTTTATTTATGGAAATTTATATTTTTTTTACGTAATGCCGTACCTATATCTTTCACTTTAGGTAAACAATGCGTAGGATAAGTATAAAAAACGGGTTCTCTTCAAATTTTATGAAAATTAATGCTGCTATGCTTAATGATCTCCCGTTTATATTTTTGCTCCTGTTACGAGGTCCACCATGTATATGTAGTTATGTAGCATATTGTTTCATCATTATTTTTATCAGGTATGTAAATCTTATGTTTTTGTTACTTGCGTGAAAATTCAATCCTATGAGTAAATGTAGCATTCGAAAATTTAGCATTTAAAATAGAAGCGAATACCATTTCCATCGTTCGAACTGGCAGCTAAGATCTTGTTATAAATTTCCAGGACGTCCCCAGAGTGTTCCACTATAAAAGGCGTAAGCGCCGTGTTCTCCTTACAAAGTTAGGTCTTTTTTGAGCGAGAAATGCAGTACAGAGGCGAGTGAACTGCAGCGAGTCACGACATTTCTCGGCATCTGTGCCTCAAAGAGCACGCTCCACCGCCGCAAATTTTATTCCACGCATCCGTCTACGCCGCGAATTGAAAACGGAAAAATGTATGACCATAATTTAGTTAGCATGGCCTACTTTTCATATCCTTGTACAGAATATCTAATTCAATTGCAAGAATCAACCCAGCTATACAGGATGACCTTGGAAATGTGATTAGATTTTTTAAAGATTTAGTGACAACTAGTAAAGGTGCATTCAGACAAAACGAGCATTATGCAACTTAAGGTGGAAGTACGCGGCGCAACGTGTCAACAGAGAATATTTATTTAAATCACGATATTTTGTTTATATAAATCTACATAAAGCATTGTCATGTGGTTTGGGAGAGGAGTTTGTTCGTTTTGTTAAATAGTATTTATTTTATGGGGTGACAGTATCAAAATTTCTCAAAATTGCAAATTTTCTTCGTCAACTCCATTGTATGAGTAAGCGTCAGGTGCTTTTGCTGGCAGTCCCAATAGATGGCACTTCAGTACAAGTTTCAATGTCGCATATTGGGACATTGGAAATATTAACACTCAGTCCTAATAAACGTCAGCCTGTCTTAAAATTATGCAAATAATTTAGATATAAGCTAATTATCTCAAAGTTTCAAGATTTTGTCATATCGATGGCAACCCAAGCTATAATGACGAGCATTGGTACAGCGTCGGGTACTAGTACTTCCACCTTAACTGAATTCCCCGGGTTTCGTTAAAAACAAACCTTTTTTTATACTATTTTTTTGTCATTGATTTTACTTTTTCTGAATCTTAGAACGGTTTATTGGGACAATATATGCGGGAAGAAATATCTACTATTAACTAGCCCGGTATTCATAAACTTATCATAACTTAGAAACCTGATAAGTATCGTTTGTCCCCTTCGATTTTATAGAAACATTGAAACGACGAAAAAGGACAAACAATACGTATCAGCTTTCTAAGTTTTGACCGCCACAGTCTGCCAACAACGGAAAATCGTGAGTACGACGCCAATGACGGCACTGGCCGATAGCTACACCAATGCAGTAGGAACTTACGCGGGACGCTGCAAAGTTTAATTTCACTTAAAAATCACGATTGTCTGGATGCTTAGCTAAGTTGCCTATCGCTAACGCTCAGTAGCGTATCGTAGTTTTCCCTCTCTGTCACTCTTTCATACTAGTGCAACAAAGACGGTCAGCTGCCTTTCGTTTACGCTTCACGATTAAGCGTTATCGATTGGCAACTTGTCTAAGCACCCTGATATCAGTGTCAAGACATATCGTTTCGGCTCTTGGCTCTCAAAAAATTAAATATCTTTCTTAATCATTTCAGGAAGTTTCCGCAATCTACACATCAGTAGCAGAGGCTTGTTCAACTTAAAACTCAAGTAATGCGGGTTTGACTTAGCATCCTTGTATCCGAAACGTTCTTAGAATTAAGTAAGTATAGGAAAGTGCTGAAGAAGCACTTTGAACTGGTTTCAATTCACAACAGCTTCCACAGTCCAAGCTGTAATGTATAAAGTTTAGCAGCAATTTGTCTTGGCGACATACTAGCTACCTACTAAACTATTTTCCTAAGAAATTTGGCACGATCTACTGACGCAGAATATGCTTGCTTGCAACTAGTACTAAGAGATAGAACGATACCATAAGAATTTTCCAATTGTAATAAAATTCTTATTCACTTTCTCGATGTGACTTGCCAAAAATGCTATCACCTGGCTGAAGTCAAGAGAGCAGATAAATTATTCCAGTTTTTTATCGAAGAACATTTTTTTATTTTAAGAATAACGTTTATGCATTGACATCATACAGAATTTCGATTCTTGGTAAAATGTTTCCATGAGACTAATACCAGTTATCAATTCTGTCTTGATTTCTTAGATTTATTAACACTTTCATTGCCAAGAAGTGCTACTCGCTACGCTCTTAGCCGATCCCGTGTTTTTACCGCTCTGTAGCAAAAATGGACCTCCCACAGAGAACTCCTCTCGGGAGTTCCCGGCGATGAATGTTTTAAGTATCTAATTGTATAATGTTAGGAAACATGGATTTATACACGGAAAAGCCAAACACTATTTTAATCTTAATACCTTACAATTAAAAATACCAATCATTAAAATTGTAGCTGGTGGTCTTTATTTTTTAACTGGTGGTATAGACATTAGTTCTAAGGTTTTTCTGTGGCTGAATGTCAAGACCTAGTGTCACAGTTTGACGTTTCAAAACAAAAGACAGTTTGTTTGCAGTCCTAGGTGTGAAATAAATACATAAAATCTCTTTACATATTAGCACATGACACCGGATACATAGTATTTCCGGGTTTAATTTAAAGTAAGTAACATCAACATTCCATAGCAAGTTTGAGAAAAAAATATTACTTCAATGGCTAAATATGATCGACAAAAGTGAGCACTGGCCTTGTCAAATTATTTAATGAAATATGGATCAGCACTCGATACGAATTATATCGGAATTTGATTTAAATGTTTTAAAAATGTTAAAAGAACCAACGACTCGTTCGAAATGAATGCTGAATTGTCAAAGAGAAAGTTCAACTTCTCTAATAAGAAACTTAGGAAATCGATTAGTGCAAAGCTAACGTTGAAAATTAATTGAAGCATTTTGTTCCGTAGAAGGCAAAGCGTTTGAACGCGAGTTTTAAAATGATCGGACTCTTTATGAAATTCAGTGTTCTATTTAAAATGAGGTAATATTATCGTGATTGCACGCAGAGCAGATGGTCGATGGGGTCGAAAAGTGCTCGAGTGGAGACCACGGCTAGGCAAACCCAGCGTTGGACATCCACCCACAAGATGGACAGACGACCTTATGAAGGTCGCCTGTCCATCGGACACGCTGGACGCAGGTCGCATCTAACCGGTACATGTGGAGGTCCAGAGGACTATGTTCAGCAGTGGACGTCTTATGGCTGAGATGATGATGATGATAAATATTATCGTGACTATAGACCGAGGTGTACTAATACACATTACACATATCACATCACCGACATCTCAGTCCACTGCTGGACGTAGTCCTCTCCTATTAACCATGCCCATAATTGCCTCGGGCAAGCGGACTGGCGATCGCAGTAATGTGTCCACTATCGTGACGCTACTGCCCATCATCCATCTTCTATCAAAGAATGGTCAGTGACATTTCAATCCCTTAGTGGGCTCTTATGACACCCGCGCCGCGGGAAGAGTTGTACGATAAATTATACATTTACTAAAATCTGACAGCTTAGAAATTACCGTTATACTCGGTATAATATGAGAATATGACGTTAGGTCTATCGGAGGGAAAGTTTTACCCTCACAATAATAAGGATTAATATGTACCTAACTGTCAAAAAAGTACTTTCTGAGATCTCGCGGACTATATTTTATTCTTCTTAATAATAAGAGTGTTATGTGACACACCTGAGTGAACTCAGTCAACAATAAAAATTATATCAAATTATAGAAACCAAATATGACCTTGGTACTTAAATACTCGAGATTATAGCCCACTGCATCCTGAATGTTTAAAAGTTAGTTGCAGGCAGCAGCTTAACGTTTCACGCGACCACTTTCCGCGCTTATTTTACTAAAATGGCACTGTTTCGCACTTGTCAAGCATTTGGTATGCAACGAGATTTAGAGTTCCACACTAAAATGCAGCGGGTAAATGTTTCCTTCATTTTTTGGATTTCAATTTCATGCTTCAGGTGTGCGCAGGAAGTATGTATAGCATAAATTACTCAGTACCTTATTCGTGGATATAAAGTGTACATGGCTACCTTAACAACTTAGTACATTGTTTGTTCAATTCACAACTACTAGGAAGGAAAAAATCTTGAACGACACATCATACATACACATTACTCCTGGTAGTAGGCTTCTCCTATTAACTATGGTCGCATTAGGAGGTAAATGCACATAATTTCCACGCTGAGCAAACGGATTGGCGATCGCAGAGTGTGTCTATGATGATGTTGCTGCCCATCATCAATCTTACGTAAACGAATAGTCAGTGACACTTTAATCCCTTAGTCGAATGTTACGACACCCACGGGAAGAGTTGGGTCGATGAAAAATGTATTTTTACGGCCACCACAAAGCGGCGTACACACATAAAATTGTAAAAAAATATGTATTTAGTCAACAGGTTTTTAGAACACACATCAATAAAATATTAACAATGATATTTATCATATTTTTTGACATGAAAACAGTAGTTCAAATGTTGTAAAAAAAACTTCTATACGGATCAGTTTCTTGGATGTCAGTCCAAAGAATCTAAATGGGGAAACCACAACAAGGACTAATCGATCCCTAATTCGAGCCCTAATTCGTGACCCATTTAAAATTGTAATATCATGTGAACTTATGTTTTAGTAAATAAATGAAATTGAATACATACATACCGCAAAAAACTGTAAATATTGGCACTACTATATTAGGTTACTAATAACCTAAAAACGAATGGTAAATACCTTATTAATAGAGTCAGAGGTTAAAGTAGCAGTTGAACTGCAAACTCTTTACCTGACAGCTCCGGATATCCGGTGGCAGCAATGTTATGCCCCACCTGACAAGTCCTATTTCCTCTAACGCCAGCCAATATCCGCTGGCTACTCGAACGTGGTGTTGCAATTCGTCTGCATGTTTTTTAAATGGAATACTCACGTTTAGATGCGTGTTCTGAATAAATAAAAACTTTTCTACAAAAAAGGAACTGAAGTAAATGAAGGCTCAAATAATAAAAGGTAGTTATAAATGCACATTTATCCCTTTACTCCTTAATATTCCTTATGGATCCCTTTATCAGATCAGAGCTAAAGTCCTTTGGAATAGCCTTGAAGGTATTTCATTTAAACTCAGCTCACTACCATTAGAAGCGAGCATAGGCTACATTTGCTACTTACCATCTGGCGTTCGTTTTCCAGTTTGACACAGTTATCGTACAAATAAGAGTCACAAGTATATCCCTTTAAATTTTGATGAGTATCATTAATTTCTCATGGACTCCATCATCAGATCCGTCAGCCTGTAGGAATTCATATCTCAAATCGGAGGATGGACCTCTGAATTATGAATGTAAAAATATATACGAATTTCTCTTTTTAAAGCTTGTTAGCACACGCAAAACTGCATAAAAATTCCCGCTCGCGAAAACTAAATGAAAAACTGTAAACCGAGTCCTCCAATTATACCTGGCGTTACAATATGCCTTTTAGGTAACAAAGGCGTGTGAATTTTCACCACAAGTCTTTTTACACAGAACTTATTCGTTGGCATTCGCATAAGTTTATTAGCGGCGCTCGTGGAGGCAACCGCGGATTTTAATTTCGCCTCTTGTGCTCTTAATTTAGTGCACGCTACTTCTAGGTCCCCGCGGCTTAGCACTCGGTTACGTAATTCAAATGGATGTGTCACAGGGTCGGTCCAACTGGATGACTGGTAGTTTATGTCGTTATGTTGGGATAATTAAAAAGTCAACATAAAGTCAAGCTCCTTTTAACAATTTATTAGATATAGCCATGAAAACGTACAACAAAAAGACCTTAGTTGACTGGAGGAACAAACACCAAGAGGGCTTTAATGCTATTTTTCTCCAATATGCTCGGAAATGTTCGCATTAATGTAGCAAAAACGAAACGCGAAGTACCTTCTTATGTACCAGCTCAAATTAAAAAAAAAGATTTTCATTATTGTACAGTTTTTGCGGCCGCGAAATTGTACTAAAATCCATTAATGTATTGTTTTTTACTTCTTAAAAACTACTTTTGGACTTTGAAAAAAATGCATACAGCCAAATTCTAAAGCCACGACCAAACGCCTGGTCTGGATAGAGCGAGAGACGGCGATCAAATCTATGGCCGTCTCGTTCTATCATGAGTTACAAACGCCTCGGTGTGTCAGGTCGTGTAGGTACGGTTTAATGAAACCATAGATATCGTTACTATTTTTTATGAACGACCATGCATTAAAAAAAAGTTTAGGCGGGAATCATAAGAGATTTTTTCTTTTCAATTGTTATTCAATTTGCAAGAAGAATTACTTAATCGATTGTAATAAAATATTTTGTTTTATTTCCTTGCATGTTTGGAGAAAAGTCCTATATGTGCCTCGGACGGAAATAGAATTTCGTGGATTCGTATGTAATTGTCGGCCTCAGCTTCGCTTCGTCCGACAAAAAATACTCATCCACGAAATTCGCTTTTCCGGCCTCTGCAATAATGTACTATTAATTTGTTGTCTGAAGTAAAAAATACACACAGAAAATTGCAAAAATTGTAGCCGGAAAATGGTGAGTCTTATTTGCAAGGGTGACATAACTCATAGAAACAAACTTTCCTCCCGAGATTAACAGAGACGATAATGCTTACCAAGTTATCAGGCGGTTTCCCCGACCATGTGCCACAACTGAAGTAGGCAATCCGAAAGCTTTAGCGGGTGTAATTTAAGCCTTTCAGTTGCTGTTTTGTTGTTTTGTGTGAAGGCTGTTTATTTATTTCATGGAAAATAGAAGTTAATACACATTTGAGGGCTCTCCTGTTATTCGTGTTATGTGGTGTGTATGCACCTTGTTACTTTTAAGCTTACTTCCCTAGGGCTTTGATTTTAATTTTTTGGCTAAAACAAATCTGGCACACAAGGTGTATGAGGAAATACCCTTAAAAAGTTTTTTCGTTTTCAAGTAGGCAATGATTTAATAGGTGATGATCACTTGATGCTTAGTTTCAACTAAGGTCTTTGGATTGTATGATCAGATCTGTAGCTATGTGATCTATTATCGAATGCCATAGATGTTAATTCAATGGGCGTAAACGTGGGAAAGAAACCAAGATCTTGCTATAAGAACACTTCTCATAATTGGTAAGGTACTTTTTTTGTAGCCAAGTTCTAACGACGAATAAAACATTGCGAAGGTACTCACACAACAGACACGAGATAAAGGCAAGACCGGAGAACGTAAATTGCAGTTTCATAATTCATAGCATAACTTTGTAAGTAAGTATACTTCTAGTTGAGAATAAAAGTTAGTTTTAGATGGTGTACATGAAGAACGCGACTTTGACAAAATAAGGAGTTGGAATGAGGACAAACTCGAGATTCTACTCTTCGAGTCTCGATTTGGATTCAACATGCTTACCTCGATAATGTACTTATTTTTAGTGTGTTAACATGTACAGAACATACTAATTTTGTGGGGCAATGAGCTTACTTACAGCTTTACAGGTTTCTAATGCTATTTTCTACTATCTTTCGTAACACGTTCATTCTCGCTTCTTGGAAGTAAAAAGCTTGCGCCTAGGACAGTTCCACGTATTTCCACTAGAAAGATAAGCGTGTTGTCGAGATTTCCCCAAAGCATTCAAGTGTGGTTTCAAAGAATCGACCCCATGATATTTTTTTAGAATTTCACGCAAAAAATGTTTGGGTCGTCTACTCATTCAAACTTTTTCCACACAGTATTAAGAAAGCAAAAATATATGTATGTCAAAAAAAAACTGCAAAGATAACTTTAGTGAATTAAATATGTATTTATTAAGTATAGGTACATAATTCTATAAAAAACTAGCATTCTGAGCTTGACGAGGATTTCAAGGCATGAGCTGAAAAACAACTTTGCAGTCAAGCGAAATATACGAATGTTCACTTCACATCTCACTATTAACACAAGGAAATTATTCGTTTAGTTCTAAAATATTACCTATGCATCCGATAGAAGGCTAAATAAGTATTTCATAGTAGTTTTTTCATAATTTGTCACTTAAAACCATAATATAATAGTCCATTCAAAAACACTTTCCACGCTAAGTAATGGATAAACTTTTGTACGTGCATATCGAAAGGATAAAGGGAGTGTTTTCAATCTAATCACGTGAAAATATTTTGATTGCTTTCAGCAGTAACGTTGTAAACATATGTTTGACCCGGACTGTACACGTTGTAGAGGTAGTTACACCGAAACATCTCGTTAGGAACGAATTTGCTGCCAAACGAAGCGTTTCATTTAATTAAGCGGTAGCTCCCCGAGTAGTTAGGTAAACTGAGGAGCAAAAAATTGACTTTGTGATGTTTTGCTTTTCCGCCCAAGTGTTGCCTATCTTTCTATGTCACTCAGAAGAACCGTCTTTCCATTCTGATGGAAGTACTACTTTATTCTGGTCTCACTGTTTCAAAAAATCATATATCAATGAATGAATATTCTAGTTAGAAAACCCTCCCACCTCGGACGTTGGTGATCTTGGTCGTTTTTTCTTTGGTATAACTATGATATCCAATATTTATAATTCACATTTCAATGGTTTCGTTTTCGCAAGCATTTAATATTAAATAAATTAAGTAATGTTGTTACTTACGTCAGTTTCCTCTCACAATGGAACTCATGGCTTAATGACTATTCAGAGTATTTCTGGTCTCACTGGACGAAGTTTAGCGTCTTAATGCTATCGTTCAATTGTTATTCGTAAATTATACTCCTTTAATATTGTTAAAATAAAGTAGTTCAACGCATACATGAGCCTAATCCCCGCCCAACTTTTGCGGAACAAATCAAATTATTTTTTTATGCATGATGTAACTAAAACGCCTAACGTGACTAATAATATTTCCGGATCAAAATTTCAATCCGCTCTGAATTTTGTGGTGGGAACCTATAATTATAAGCCAATATCTCCATAATACGGGCTTGTTGGGGACATCTAAAAACATCGTCATCTAAATATATCGCTCCTTGCGCCAGTTTCCAAGCGATTTAACCTGCATTCAACGCATTATTGCATCCTTTGTGCGTTAACCTGTACATTCCATGGTTGATATTCTCACAGCATACAAAATCGATACGACGTTTGCTTCAGTGTACGCCGAAATAACGGGTGTGTAAAAAAATATCGGTCGCTCTCTAAATCTAAGGAAATTCAGTCCAATGAAGTAATATTGAGGCTGAAAATTTTCGTTCAGTTGCTTCATGTTACTGTTGTTGTTATTCTAACGCACTGTATGTTCTGCTGTACCATGTCTTACTTTGTTGTGCTTAGATTATTAGCCTCGGTGTAGACTCAAATTTATCATGAGAGTGATGAGAATGACTTACGTGACGTCTGCCGGTCGTTCGTTGAGTAGGTACCATCCGAACGTGGATGTTCAAATATTCACTTATTGTCTACAAATGATGAGGATTGTTGAATTCTATTAAGGTTAATATTGATGTAAAATGACAAAAATGTGAATTTTATGCAGTTCGACTTCAGGGTAACGGCTATGGAAAAAATGAACCAAAATTATAAAATAAATAAATGCTAGTCTTAATGAAATCGACCGAATCCGAGGGTAAGCTTAATTACGGCTTGGCTGTGGGTAGTGTGGGTATTAGGTGACAATTTTATACTTAACAAACAAACAAAATTCTATTTAGGCACGTTACATGCACTTGTGAACGTAAACATTATTAAAAAAAAGTTAACTTGTATAATGCATTGACAGTATCATAGCGGAAGCGGACACACTACTGCGATCGCCATCCTAGGCTGATGACGATGATATGAGAGGGGTTAATAATAACGTCCCACTTTGTGGGTTGCCATAAGGGCTCTTACACTTTTAATTGGTTATCTAATTTATCGCCGATAAACATTTTGCCAACACTAACCAATATCACTTCCCAACCTACAAAATCACAGAATTTAATTTTGCCGAAAGACCATTTGCCAACTGTAACGTTTCTCAGACGTATCGTTCAAGAATTATCATATTTCAACATAACCTTACCTGTAACATGGCAAATGATAATTCGGCCAAATGAAAGTTGGCAAATAATAAATTGGATTCATCTGCAAAAAGTTGGTTGGTAAGTGATATTCGGCAAACTGAAATTCTTCGAAAAGGTAGGATACTCATTCAATTGATATAGAGGTACAAACCAATTTCGTCCTCATGGTAAGCGACAAAGTGTGACGTTATTGCATATATTATAATTAATTAAAATCCAAAATAAATTCCAACAGCAGGATTCGAACCCGGGATCTTCAGCTTCATAGACAGGGTCACTATTATTAACTAGGCTACAGATTCTGCCAATTTGTGGAATCGAATATCACACACTGGTTTGTGAGAGGCAAACGTTAGCCCGAAGGCGGAAACTAGTGAGAATATCTACTCACTAAAATGCCTTACTGTAATAGAAATAACACTGTACTTACGACGTTTCAAGTATAAGTAGTATAATACCTTAATGGTTCCTCTTCCAGTTTACTTTGGCATTAAGATAGCTGTTATGTTCCTTGAGAGGATTTAGTAAACAAGATATTAATATGAATAGACGTGGAACTGTAGGTAGTGGTCTTGGTAGTGCATCGGTCTATTATTAGTTCACAATGCTTACCACGAGTTGGCAAGAATGGCAATTAACGTTTACTGCTATGCCATTCTCTAATTCACACATTCGAGGCTGCGTTCGTCAACGAGCTCGACGACGAGACAGCCTTCACTTCGACGTAGAGCGCAGCGCTGCGAAAAACGGTATTCACTAACATAGAACAGCTCGTCGTCGAACTGTAGGCGGTAACTCTCGACGCAGTGTAGTTCCAGCTCACGCCGCATTCGTCGCCAAGCACTAGTGTCGTTTAAAGTGCATTAGGGAATACCATTTTTAGGCTCGACGCTGCCGCAGCGTTGACACAGCGCTGTTAGCAAGGCGGTTTCCTTAGTGAATAACACTGTTGTAGGGTTTACTCCATAAAGTAGGTCTGTAGCTGTACCATGACTTTGCAAGTATCGGCAACGTTAGGTTTTACTCGATACGTAAAGCAGGCCATCGCGGTCACTCCATTTTTTTAACCGACTTCAAAAAAGGAGGAGGTTCTCAATTCGACTGAATTTTTTTTTTATGTTGTATGTATGTTACCCGATATCTCCGAGAATAGTGAACCGATTTTAAAATTTCTTTTTGTGATCGAACGTGTATTACCCCGAGATGGTCCCATTGGCACCAAGTTGCGGTCTGATGATGGGATCTTGGAGAAATCGAGGGATCTCTTCAATTGTTATATATGGCGCTTTTGGTAATTTTCATTCATTTACAAGAATTTGCATTCGGAAAGTAGGATTTGAGGAAACCAATGATGGAAACAAATCGGGAATCTTGGAGAAACCGGTTGAAGTCGGTTTTTTAAATTTTTAATTTGGTGATTATTTTCTATTATGTTATTCTAGCACTTTGTCGGCGTGATTAGTATACCTGTATCAAATTGTTATGCTGCGGATAGGCAGCCGGACAGAGGGACATGGAAAAACTATAAGTTTGTTTACTACGAAACCCTAAAACACCATGCTTTTAAACTCGTCAGCCTCCGTAGCTGGAGGTTCCGAGTTCAAATTCCGGCGAGGGCATTATTTGTATATACTTATATAACAAATGTTTGTTCCTTGGTCATGGCTGTCTATGTATTTAAGTATCTATTAAATATAACGTCACCTGGTACCCACATCACAAGCCTTAATTCAGTTTACCGTGGGATTAAGTCTTCACTAGGTCGATTTGTGTGAGATGTCCCAAGATATTTTTTTAAATGTCACTGCATTTAATCTACAAGGGCCAACTAAAGAAGTTATACAATAAAAATACAAATCATATTTTCTGTTGTATTTTTCTATTATTATTTTTCTACTAATATATCAATATTAACCCTTTCATTGCCGTTATTACTGTATTTGTAAGTTCCAAAGATTTACTTTCAACCTAAAGCTAATCCCATAAATTAGCGGGTTCGAAGCTTTAATAATTGCGCGTTATTGTATATTCATTAGCCCCTTTGAGACGCGGAACAATATTTTAGCAAGTTATTCTGTTATATCCAAGTCTTTTGTTTATTGTAACAATGCTAATAACGATTTTGAACATCGGATACTTTGTATTAACTTCAAGGTGAATTTTATTAATTAATAAGATGCAGATAAAATATGAATAATAAGTACTTTACCTAAATAAAAGTTACTTGTTAATTGCCATGGGTATCGTAAGAGTTGAAGTGTCACTGACTATTCGTCGATATGAGATTGCTGATGGGCAGCAACGTCATCATAGTGCTACTGCAATTGCCAATCCGCTTGCGTAGCGTGGCAATTATGGGCATTTACCTGCTAATACGTCAATTTTATGCATAGTTAATAGAAGAGGCCTACGTTCGGCAATGAATTGGCCGGTAAGATAGGCTGAGAGGATAAAGAAATAAATAATAAATTTTGTATTTGTGTAAGTACAAGTATTTTATTTATATAAAATAATAATTGACTTGATTAAAGAATCAATATCACTAAAGTTTAAATCCTGCACCAAACCAAAGCTTTCTGTTTAGCCCAATGGTTGACTGGTAGAGAATGCCTTAAGGCGTTAAGTTCGCCATTTGTACTCTTTTATATTGTGCAATAAAGTTTAAATAAATAAATAAATAAATATATTACGATATCTTACAAAAAAATACCTAGTCCGACGGTAAGCTCAATTAAGGCTGGTGATGTGGGTACTAGGCGACGATATATATAATAGATATATACATATACATAACTACTTCAATAGTTACATAGACATCCATGACCAAGGAACAAATATTTGTGATAAATAAATACACAAATAATTCCCTGGCCGGGAGTCGAACCCGGAACCTGCAGCTTCGTAGCCAGGGTCACTATCACTACCGACTTGGCTACGCAGGCTGAAAAAACAAAGCAAAGAATGCGAGCAATCTTTTATCTGTTATAACCCAAAACAGTATTTCTCAAACATTTGTCGAGTCTTCAGTCACAATTTCCTTTGAACATAAACTTAAGAAGCAATTCTTGTTGTCGTCAAGTTGATTAATTGCTACGATACTTAAGTTTAACTCTCAGCTTCATAATATCTGCACTTTGTGATGAATTCATTTAATCACACTAATAAGCGCACTATTAGTACGCAGATCCAAACTTTGCAGACTTCGGAGACTTAAGGACAGTTAATTGTTTCTTAGTATTTATTCAGACGATACAATTATGTTATTAACGCTTGCGTTTATGATTAATTTGTAAGTAATACGAGTTTCATATAAAACAATATTAATCACTGAAAGTTTTTAAGGCAACTTCAAAAATTTAATTAAAGTAACGTCAATATCATCAAAATTAGTCTATTTCAGTCGACTGCTGGAAATTGGCCTATCCTATTAAGCAAGATGACGCATTAAGAAGTGAATACCCATAATCGCCTAGTAAGGCGAGTTGGCGATTGCAGGACCTAGTGGGCACTACAATAGCGTCATCAATCTTCAATAAATCGAATCTTCAATAATGTTTCAAAACACGACCGATAGGGAGTGTTTTAAATCGACACAAGTTACGAATTTCGTTTTTGCACGTGTCTCGTACGACGCTTTTTAGTACAGGTGGCCCTCCGAAGTTTTGGACCTGGCGTAAAATGACCCACTTCTCGCACTAGAGCCTAAAAAGTAGGTACACCATCTGTACTAAAAATAATTGTTCAATTGTGCCAAGATGGGCAGGACATGGGGTTTTTCTATACACCGCGCATATTTCGGCGCAACATTTTTGACAAATGTTTATAGAATATAGCCAATCAAAACATTGATGGACTAATCACAACTATTTTAAAATGGCGGTTTAAGTTTTTATAGGTTGATATTTAAATTCATTGCCGTGATGCATTGAAGAAGGGGTGACACTTTGTCAACTAAAATTCAGGACCGTTTTTCAAAGGCAATTTGGTATGGCCATGGAATGAGCCTATTACATTTTATAACTATTAGTACATAATTATGTGTATAGTTGAATTATCGAGAAGATGGAATTGCATTTGTAGTGGTGTTACTCGTACTAAAGCAACACTTTTAAAGTGAACCTTGTGTCTTTACAATTAGGTTTACTATTAGTCGAATAATGCCAATACATACATTAGTCGATAAAACACACAAAATAGCACACAATACATTGTAAATACGCGATACCACTATATATGCAATTCCATCTTCTGGATAATTCAACTATACCTACGTTTAGCCGAGTAAAAAAAACTACTGTATACTCCTATAACACCCTACTAGCGATAAAGCGATAACCAACGGCAAGCCATGAAGGTTAGGTTATCTCTCATTAGGTTGCCTAGACCTAGTGAGTTCACCTAAGTTTTATCTTGTTCACAATAAACGGAGTGTACTACGATTGTACCCCTCTTCTTCTTCACCCCTCGCCTCACCGTTCTACACTACTTATTAATATAAGTACCTACCTAATATAAGTGATTTTAGCAAAATACCACAAACATCAAAGCAACTATTGAAAATTCACTTTACCTGATTGCAAAGTGAAACATGTGTGTTGCTGATTAAAATACAATTCCACTAAATCTATACCAATCAATACTAATTCGTTTAAGCCGTGTATAATTCTAATCATCAACAGTTCATTACCTAACCACACAAGGCTTGAAGAGACCGTAATTCACAATTTGAATAAAACAACAACGGGATTGTTCAATTTGCGATGTCACTTCAAACTGTTTTCGTACAAAATTAACAAGACGCGCCTGTGGCTTTGCGGGCTAAGCTGAGAGGACGCAGAACGTTCGAGAAACGCAACCTATGAATACAACCACGAGTGAATGAGAACGTTTAATGAAACAAAAATAAAGCCCTGCTGGTCGCTTTAGAGCGTTAACATTTTCAGTTCCCGTCAAAGAGATAGAGGAGTACAGATTTTTAGGATCCCGTAGGCAAAATGCAAAAAAACGGAACTCTTCCTTTAACTGAACCTTTAGATTCGTCATGTGCGTAACAGACAATTTACTCGGAAATTGTCCTAAATTCACCAACCCTCGTCTCGATCATGAATTCATCTGCCATAACTTCAAAATTGATCCATACAACCTTCAAGATGTCATTACAAAAGAATCTGCAGTAACATCATTTTGCAAATTCACCACATTCATTGTTAACAGTCTTAAAAAGTTCAACGATACATAGACACAAACGTATTCATTAACCATCTACATTTAACTATCACGTATCATTATTATCATTAATCATGTATTTTACTTTGAAGTTTAAAGGACTATGCGTCAAAATGGACCAAAATCCAACAGAGCTGGGAGTAATGTCATTAAAAAGGTCTGCTTATGTAGTTTATTTCATTCTATAGGTGCAAAGTTGAATTCCGTTGGATAATTTTGTATGAGTAAGGCGTTCTGCGGGCACTCTCTAAGTAAATCACCGTCGTCCAGACATCATTCATCATAGTATTTACTCTGACTAAAATACAAATATCTCCGTTTTGCAATAGAATTGAACACAGTGCCCATAGAATGAAATGAAATAAATGTAAATACCTATTTAATGACACCACTTTCAGCTCTGTTGGTTTTTGGTACACTCTCCATACAAATCTGCCCATAGTCCTTTTACCTTTAGCTACATAGTTTTTACTGGACTTCTGATGCCAGCCGCCCGTACCATTCGCGAGGACTGGTTTCGAAAAAAATAGCGCAATTATAAAAAAAAAAAAAAACAACTCGGAAACTGTAAATATTACTAGAAAGATAAGGATTTATAGTCAGTCACTATATAATAGTTAGTGTTATGTGAGCCGCTGCATAGTTACGATACATTTTTTTTAATTGTATATTTTAATTCGATTCCATTTAACAGTGAGGGGTATCAATAGAAAAGGTGTTTTAAAATGGTTTCTAGAACACATCCTTTTTTAAGCGAACTGTTAGCGAGACATCAGCCATTGAAGTGGTAAAAAGTGTCTTTCTCTATTTTAAAATTACGGGGGGTATCAAATCCTGAAAGAATGAAGAATAAAATCTTTCAACGACTTTTGCTTTCATCAAAGCAGCTATTATAATTTTTGAGGTGAGCTGTTCAGTAGCTACATTGTGAGCCCGACTTACACTTGGCCGGTTTTTTAAGTATTTAAATGTTAAAACAAAGGAAACGAACTTGGATCACTAGAACAAACCTCCAGTCTAACAAGCTGAGCTATGAAGGCTTACCGGTCGGCAGCGAATATTTACAATTTTACATTTTATCAGCCTCAGAGCGGTGAGACTACATACTCATTCAAAGACCGCAAGTTCAAGTCTCGCCAGAGGCAGACCTTTTTTTCATTTTTTTATTTACTGTTCGCAGACTGTGTATACCCCATTTCAAATACCATGGCTCGATGCCGTAGGCAGCAAAATAAAGTATTTCAGTTTAATATGCGAGTTTGTAGAACATCAGCATTACAATTCAGTTTAATAGAAATAACAGAACTTTCATTGAAAGCGTTAAATGTTCCAAGAAAAATACTAATACCAGGTCGGATTTCTTTGACTTTGGCCAAGTGCCATCGTCTGTTTGGATTGTATTTTAAAGAAAGAAAAACATTTATGTACTTTAAATCAAGTATTGTCTACCTTAAGAGAGTCAATTTCAAAGTCAAATTACAGTATGTCGTGTCTATTTATTATCGAATAGATAGTACTAAGAGTGTATATTAATTCGCATTTTAGTATTGTATACTTACCGATATGAAATAATACATTTCGAAACAAGTGCAAAACACATGAAATTCGAAACGAGTGGCGATGTTTTAAATCGACACGAGTTACGAATT